>CAUYON010001729.1:0-64501 GCA_963573935.1 Arctocebus calabarensis
TGTCAGGGGCCTGTAGTCCCAGCAACTTGGGAGGCAGAGGCAGGAGACTCGCTTGAGCCTAGGAATTGGAGGTTTCTGTGAGCTGTGATGCCATAGCACTCTATCCAGGGTGACAGCTTGAGGCTCTGTCTCAAAAAAAAAAAAAAAAAAAAAAGAAATTATTCCTTGCATCTTCTTAAACTACCATGGATAAAAGTTGAACTCAATAACAACAGGAATATAGATACTCATACAAAAACATGGAAGCTAACTAACATTATGCTGAAGGATAGATGGGTCATTGACGAGATTAAGAAGGAAATTACCAAATTTACAGAACAAAATGATAATGAAGACACGAATTATCAGAACCTCTAGGATACTGCAAAGGCAGTCCTAAGAGGGTATCTATAGCACTGCAAGCCTTCCTCAAGAAAACAGAAAGAGAAGAGGTTAACAACTTAAGGGGACATCTTAAGCAACTGGAGAAGGAAGAACATTTTAACCCCAAACTGAGCAGAAGAAATGAAATAACCAAAGTTAGAGCAGAATTAAATGAAATTGAAAACAAAAGAATTGTGGAACAGATCAATATATCAAAAAATTGGTTTTTTGAAAAGGTCAATAAAATAGATAAACCTTTGGCTAACCTAACCAGAAAAAAAAAGAGTAAAATCTCTAATTTCATCAACCAGAAATGCTAAAGACAAAATAACAACAGACCCCTCAGAAATTCAAAAAATCCTTAATGAATATTACAAGAAAATTTACTCTCAGAAATATGAAAATCTGAAGGAAATTGATCAATACTTGGAAGCATGCCACCTACCAACACTTAGCCAGAATGAAGTGGAAATGTTGAATAGGCCTATATCAAGTTCTGAAATAGCATCAGCTATACAAAATCTCCTAAAAAGAAAAGCCTGGGAACAGATGGCTTCACGTCAGAATTCTACCAAACCTTTAAAGAGGAACTAGTACCTATATTACTAAACATTTTCCAAAATATAGAAAAAGAAAAACTACTACCCAACACTTTCTATGAAGCAAACATCACCTTCATCCCTAAACCAGGGAAAGACCCAATAAAAAAAGAAAATTATAGACCAATATCACTAACGAATATTGATATAAAAATACTCAACAAGATCCTAAAAAACAGAATCCAACAACATATCAAACAAATTATACACCATGACCAAGTGGGCTTTATCCCAGGGTCTCAAGGCTGATTCAATACATGCAAATCTATAAATGTAATTCAGCACATAAACAAATTAAAAAATAAAGACCATATGATTCTCTCAATTAATGCAGAAAAAGCTTTTGACAATATCCAGCATCCCTTCATGATCAGAACACTTAAGAAAATTGGTATAGAAGGGATATTTCTTAAACTAATAGAGGCCATCTACAACAAACCCACAGCCAATATTATATCGAATGGAGTTAAATTGAAATCATTTCCACTTAGATCAGGAACCAGGCAAGGTTGCCCATGATCTCCACTGCTCTTTAACATTGTAATGGAAGTTTTAGCCATTGCAATTAGGGAAGAAAAGGCAATCAAGGGTATCCATATAGGGTCAGAAGAGATTAAACTTTCACTCTTCACAGATGATATGATTGTATATCTGGAAAACACCAGAGATTCTACTACAAAACTTTTAGAAGTGATCAATGAATACAGCAATGTCTCAGGCTACAAAATCCATAAGTCTGTAGCCTTTATATATACCAACAATAGCCAAGCTAAAAAATCAGTCAAGGACCTTTCACAGTAGTGTCCTGTGACCTTTCACAGTAGTGTCAAAGAAGATGAGATATTCGGTAGTTTACCTAACAAAGGATGTGAAAGATCTCTATAAAGAGAACTATGAAACTTTAAGAAAAAAAAGAGTTGAAAATGTTAACAGATGGAAAAACATACCATGTTCATGGCTGGGAAGAATCAACATTGTTAAAATATCTATACTACCCAAAGTAATATATATTTTTAATGCAATACCTATTAAAGCTCCATTGTCATATTTTAAAGATCTCAAAAAAATAATACTTTGTTTTATATGGAATCAGAAAAAACCTCGAATAGCCAAGACATTACTCAGAAATAAAAACAAGGCAGGAGGAATCACGCTACCAGACCTGAGACTATACTATAAATTGATAGTGATCAAAACAGCATGGTACTGGCACAAAAACAGAGAGGTGGATGTTTGGAACAGGATAGAGAACCAAGAGATGAATCCAGCTACTTATCGTTATTTGATCTTTGACAAGCCAATTAAAAACATTCAGTGGGGAAAAGACACCCTATTTAACAAATGGTGCTGGGTGAACTGGCTGGCGACCTGTAGAAGACTGAAATGGGATCCACGTCTTTCACCATTAACTGAGATAGATTCTCACTGGATTAAAGACTTAAACTTAAGACATGAAACTATAAAAATTCTAGAAGAAAGTGCAGGGAAAACTCTTGAAAGAATCGGCTTGGGTGAATATTTTATGAGGAGGATTCCCCAGGCAATTGAAGCAATATCAAAAATACACTACTGGGACCTGATCAAACTAAAAAAACTTCTGCACAGCCAAGAACATAGTACGTATAGCAAACAGACCGTCCTCAAAAGGGGAGAAAATATTTGCAGGTTAAACTTCCGACAAAGGTTTAATAACCAGCATCCACAGAAAACTGAAATGTATTAGCAAGAAAAGAACAAGTGATCCCATTCAGGGTGGGAAAGGACTTGAAGAGACACTTCTCTTGTCACGGCCTACAGACACATGAAAAAATGCTATCTTTAATCATCAGAGAAATGCAAATCAAAACTACTTTGAGATATCACTTAACTCCAGTAAGATGAGCCCACATAACAAAATCCCAAAACCAGAGATGTTGGCGTGGATGTGGAGAAAAGGGAACACTTCTACACTGCTGATGGGAATGCATACTAATACGTTCCTTTTGGAAGGATATTTGGAGAATACTTAGAGTTCTAAAAATAGACCTACCTTTTGATCCTATAATTCCTTTACTTGGTATATATATACCCTGAAGACCAAAAATCACATTATAACAAAGACATTTGTACCAGAATGTTCATTGCAGCCCAATTCATAATTGCTAAGTCATGGAAGAAGCCCAAGTGCCTATCGACCCGCGAATGGATTAATAAATTGTAGTACCTGTATACCATGGAATACTATGCAGCCTTAAAGAAAGATGGAGACTTTACCTCTTTTGTGTTTACATGGTTGGAGCTGGAACTTATTCTTCTTAGCAAAGTATCTCAAGAATGGAAGAAAAAGTATCCAATGTACTCAGCCCTACTATGAAGCTAATTTATAGCTTTCATATGAAGGCTATAACCCAATTATAGCATAAGAAAATGGGGGAAAGTGGCAAGGGAGGGCAGGGGAGGGGGAAGCTGACTGGAGGGAGGGTAAATGGTGGGGCCGCACCTATGGTGCATCTTAGACAGCTTCAGACAAAACTTACTAAATGCAGAATACAAATGTCTTCATTTAACCAATAACTAAGAAAATGACATGATGGCTATGTCAAACAGTTTGATGAAAATGTTTCAGATTGTATATGAAACTAGTACATTGTACCCCTTGTTTGCACTAATGTACTCAGCTATGATTCAACTATAAAAAATAAAATAAAATATATTTTGTTAAATATTTGATTCTTACGTTTAAAGATTTAGCAGTTAGTGTTATGATGGAGACTGACTTTGTAAATAACTTTAGAAAGATAAAACACTACACTGTGTCAACAATACCTTCTCCTATAGTCAGACGCTGCTACCTGGACAGTGACTTCTAACAGCCAAGTCAAAGGAATGGAGAGAATCTAGAATTTTTCAGCCCTCCCAATAGCTCTTTGGTATTGATCACATTTAAATTATTCCCCAAACCACTGAGACAACCTTATTTTTATTATTTACAGACTAGTTTGCTTGACAACATGTTTTCTAATATTCTTCCCAGGACCTCCCTCACCTTCTGGAGAAGAAGTGGGGCCTCATAGACAGAATATGGGCTTTGGTGTCAGACAGGCTGAGATGTGATGTAAATCTGGCCTTCACCATTGACTGTCTCGCCATGTTGGTTCCCTTCATCTAAAACATGGGGATAATAGTACACATCTCATGGGTCTGAATGTGAACCACTGGAGAAAGATAAGATGGAGAGGAAGCTAGCACATTACTCACTAGGATTAGAGATAAATGATGAGAGACCCTGGCATTCAATTATGCAGCACTGCCTAGCATTCAATAAATGTAGCTAGTATGCTTATTATCCCAACTCATGTGCTAGCCAGTTTCTGCCTGCCCTCATCAAAAATGAGGAAGTTGGCATAGTCCTTTGGGAAAGACCACTCCAAATACCTGGTGACTATTTCATCACTTTGGTTCTCTTGTCTACAGTTTAAAGAATGTTATTTCTTATTTTCCCACCCTTTGACCATCTTATGGTTTTCCTCTAACCTCGTTTCAGGTTCATGAAGTCCTTTTTAAGTTGTCCTCCAAGACAGTGGCTACAGTAAGGGCCCCCATACTAGGGAAGAAAAACAAATAGGAACCATTACTTTACCTCTTAAAAAAAGAGTAAGCCCATATTCCCACTGAAGTTTACTGAGTAAAGTTACAGGATGCCCAGGGACATTTGAATTGCTGATAAATACTGAATGATTCTTTTGGTATAAGTACATCCCACGAATATACATGATAATCCTCACTGTAAGAAGCACATGGTGAAAGATAAGGAAACAATTACCTTTTTTACTTACAGAACTCAGATTGAAAATATTTGGACCAAACCTATTTATCTGTTAGGGCAGAACAATTTTTTAAAGGTTTCTGTAGCATATACATAGTGTAAAGCTGCATACCATTTTTTTTTTGATGGTGTGTATCTAAAACATTCTATTTTAAAAGTAATCAGCAGCATAACCTGTTCTTGACAGGTGGTTTTAGGTATCATGTGAAGGTTTAACTGCAGAACAGGGTAAAGATTCTTTTTTTAAATCAAAAGTTGTATTGTATGTGGCAGCCTGTCACTGACATAACATTTCTGAAACACAATATTCCTAGATTGATTTACATAATTTATTTATAATAAATGAGCTTATTAAAAAATTTAAATACAGGTGGCTATAGAAAAAAAAAGACAAGTTAAACCTGGTACAAGAATAATTTGTATGTATCATAATTAATGTTTCTGGGGATGCTCTCACTACTATTACTTGATTCTCACACAAATGTTATTTCTTCAAAGGAGAGATAAGTGCATTTATTCAGATTCATATTCACTTTTGCGTTTCTTCTTCTGATAAGCATTTTAAAATTTGAAAATGGCAGAATCTTAGCATAAGAAAAGCCAATTGTGCATTTTCTCGTTGTAACATATGATTGAGACCATTGTCCAACTCTGATACAGCAAGAGTAAAGGTAAAAAGAATAGAATGCCATTGTGCTCTCAAGATTATCCCTCATAAATTCATACTCTGTTAGCAAACCTCTTTGTCCTTTTAAAAATGGTTGCAAGTACTCGACTTCTGGGAAAGAAGAATAAATGGACATTTGTTTTACTATCATGCATATTATAAAAAATACTGTTCAGAGAATACATTGACCTGTCAGAGCCCTGAATGATGGACAGGCTTTTGTCCATGAATCAGTTGTAGGTCAGACAAGGATGTTACATTGCCCTTGAAAATGTGAATGCTGAACTTCCCCAATGTTAAGAAGGTGCTGAAGTGCTCGATATCCTATAAAAACATTTTTTTCATATTTTGTAGCCTAATGGATAGATGTGATTTTATAATTCAGACTGTGTAGCAATGCCACCAGATTTTGTTCAATCAATCCCAGGAACATGGAAAAACATAAATCCATAAATCATATTTGAGAAACATCTTTCTAACTATGCAAGTTACAATAAGCCTAAAACCTTTCCCAGTTTCATTCAAACACAGAGTTTGGATAAGATAAACCTGACTGAATGGTCAGAATGGGAAGCACTGAAGGGAGACGAGTTGGAGAGGAAGCTGGAACGTTACTCACTCATGAATCAGACCTTCCCTCTCTCTGTGTTTGAAATTGTTCTCAGTGTCAGGCCCAGTGCAGCTCTCACTGGGTGCGGGGCTGTGTGCTCAGCATCGGCTTTACGGAACTGATCCATTTCTTTTGTTACCTGAAGCAGAGACCAAATGGCTGTGGAGGAAAGCTGGTGGTAAGTGAACCTTATTCTTGTCATGGTGGCTGTCACATAAACAGAGAAGTCCAACACACAGGGAAGGAGAGACAGAGGGGGCCGAGGCAGGCAGGTGCCAAAGGCCAGGCGCTGGCCCTGGAGCACGGACCAGTCAAATGAATTGGGCATTCTCTGGTAACACTGTTTTCTCTGAGTTCTGAATTTTACTTTGCTCATACTTGAGAAATTTCTTGGAAATCAATGTTAGCAAGTAGACTATCTGGCACTGGAAGAACTACTTCCTCTTTTTCAAGGTGTATTTTGTCACTACATGAAAATTTCTTTTTCCAGAAGAGTAGAAAAGAACTGTTAGAATTCATGAGAATGCTGTGAATGGGAGTAATAGCCAAACCTGGCCATATTTTGTAGAGATGTGGATTACGTGAGAGGGCAGAATGTAATTCTATCAGTGCTGGAAGAGAAATTAAAAGCATATAAATAACATTGTGTTGAGATCAACATATCATCAGAAAATAAAGACCCAAACAAAAGTTTCTACAAAAACCTGAAATACTTTTAAATGAATAAAGAATGCCAAGTGAACGGATCTTTGTAAACATAGGATAGTACAGAATCTAGTTTCTCAAATTAAGGAAACACTCTTAAAAAATCAATAAGCCAAAAGGTTAGGACAACTTAAAACCAACCATGCTTCAGATCGCATTTATATAACTGGTCAATTCAAGGAAAAATAATTTAGGGCAGCTGTGTGTGTATGCATATGTAGGGGCTATGTATGTTTGTGAGAGAGGAGAGAGAGAAACAAAAAGAAAGGAGAGAGGGTGAGACATTAAAACAAGGAATTTCCCCAACCATATGTGTGTTGCCTGTAGACTGGGAGTCCCCACCTCCCTCCCTGCCATCACACTCCTGGGCTGTGCTGTAAGGTGTGTGCCTGTGGCTGGAGGAACACTGAGGGAAGAACTAACTATGTGGCTGAGGGCTGAGAGGAACAGCAGGAGGAGAACTTCAGAGGAGGGATGATGCTTGAGCCGGGTCTTGCAGGGTAAGTTGGGGCTTCTCAGGAACAGCTGATGCAGGGGACAGGTGCTCTGGGAAGACAGGACCCACACGCTGGCACCTGCAGAAACGTGCAGGGTTATTCAGGAAGCTGCCCAGAGCAAGAGGCTGTGTGGGCTCAGTTGGCAGTGGATAAAGCTGGAAGGACGGGCTGGGGCTACATACAGAAAGCCTCATAGGACCTGTTGACGGGTCTCCAGACAGTCCACAAATCCATCTTTCCAACATTAGTTTTGTGTATTCAACAGCTATTTAAGACTAAATTTGGCTACTATTTATTGAGGCCCTACTATGGGACAGATGCTTAGGGTAAAGAAAGCGAACATCTCTGCTCTATCAGGTGGATCCGGATGGCAATTAATACACACAGCAAGTAAGTTGACCACATAGTATATTAGAAGTTGATAAGTGTTTTGGGGGGCAACACGAGTGACAAAGAGCAGGACTGGGGAATCAGGACTGCCTAGAGGGAAGGTGGAAAGACAGTTTGTAGCTTTGAAAATCAGGAAGACAGCTTTTGAGGAAAGAGTTGAAGTAGGGGAGGATTCAGCCTACTGAGATGGAAGAAGAGATTTCTGGGCAGAGTCCAGAAGGACAAAACTGAGAGCAGGTTTGGGGTATCTGGGCACAGCCAAGGGGCCAATAAGCCTTGACTTTGGTGATGGGGGGATGAAATCAGAAAGGACAAAGAATCAGAGCATGGAGGGCCTTGTGCCCCACTGGCCACTGTGAGATTTGGACTTTTATTGGCATGAAATGGGGAGTAACTGCAGAGTATTGAGGTAGGAAGGATATGTTTGAATGGAATCATCTGGACCAAATGTGGGAGAAAACCACTGGAGGCAAGTGGTGGCACAGGGCCAAAGTGGAGAAGGAAGGCCAGCTAGGAAGTTATTGTGGCACTCCAGATGAGTCATGCAGGCAGCCTCGGCCAGGGAAGAAAGGTTGGGTTGGGTGAGAGGGGTGTAATTCTGGTTATATTTTAAAGACTAAGCTATTAGGATTAGTTGATGAACTTGAATAAGAGATGTGTGAGAAAAAAAAAGCATCATCAAGAATACTCCAAGCATTTCAGCTTTTGTAATGGGGAGAGTGACAGTTTGACAGTTACCGAGGCTGGATGAGCCCACCAAGGAAACCATTCATTCAAAAGAATGACTTTGATAGTTACTGTCATGGAGATGCTGGTGAGTGCAGCGAGTTGGATGTGAGAAGAGGAGTGGGCTAGCTCTGTTCATGTTTGGGATGTTTTGCTGGGCATGTGGTTAGATGTTTGAGCCCTGGAGTTAAGGAGATGGGTCTGGGCTAGAGACCGAAATTCAGAAGTTGTCAGCAAACAGAGTATCTGAAAAGCCAGGAGGCTGGATGAGACCACCAAGGACAGGAGTGTAGAGAAGGAGGAGAGGAGGACTCAGCCCTGGGGCCTCCAAAGCTCACGGGCTGGGGGAAGAGGATGCACAAGACAAAGGCACCCAAAACAAGTGGATATGCTACTGCTCCTCCATGGTCTCCCGGGAAACTGCTCTCCCTCTCCCCAGCCAGTCCCAGTGCCTAGCATTTCCTGCATTTCCAGGGCACCACCCTTGATTCTCACCTGCAGGTGTTTTAAACATGTCCACCTGTTCATCTGCTTCCATCTCTGTGGTCCAGGGCAGTGGCACTTCTCACCTGGGTCAGAATAGCTTCCTTGCTGGTCTTGTCTCTCCATTCTCACCCTTATAATCTGGTCCTCAACAAAGCAGAGATAACTTTCTAAGCTGACAATCTGAGTCTGTCACTTCTGTGCTGAAAGAACACAGCAGAGCTTAAAAGCCATGTGTAATTTGGCTTCTGCCTGACTCTCCAGCCTTGCTTCTTGCCATCACTCCACTAGAATTCAGGCTCTCGCCACTCTGCCCTCACCTTGTTGTAAAGCAACCCATGTGCTCTCTTACCCTGAGTCTCGGCACGTGTGAATTCCCTTCACGGAATACTCTTGCTCTCACCTTTACCTGGATAACGCACAGTCTCTTTTCAGGCCTCACCTTGACTAATAGTTCTTCTGGAAGCCTTCTCTAAGGCCTTTCTCACCCTCTAGAAAGAGATCAGGAACATTCCCATGTGCTCACACATTCAACCTGCCTTCTCCTTTCCACAGTGAACTGTAATAATGAGCTGACTTCTTTGTGGCTCCCACTAGCCTGTAAACTCCACTCTTAGCTCTTAGACAGTGCCATCATTATATGGGACTTGGAAATCATTTGTTGAATGAATGGAAGACAGAACCATTTAACAAATGTGAAAGAACAAACCTGAACAAAGATTCTAGCAGTAGAGACAGAAAGAAAAAACTAGATTAGAAAGATGTTAAAGAGAGAAGATTCATGGGGTGATGATTCAATGTGGATTTAAACCATATGAGACATTGAGAAGTCAAGGATGGCTAAAAAATGTCTACCTTGAGGGACATAAATGAAGACAGGGAAGACAGAAAATTTTAGGGGCAAAAATAATGAGTTTTGTTAATAACTCTGAGGTTGCTGTTTGTCATTCCAGTGGTGGCAGCTATGAGATAGCTAACAACCTGGGGACAGGAGACTACAGACAGAGAAAGTCACAGATGGCAATTTGTGAACCACGGGACCATCAGGGTATCTGCAATTACTGAGGCAAGTGATATCCCCCATGGACGGGCTTGGTAAGCAGAAAGGCAGAATTCACATGGAACCCTAAAAGAGATCAGAATCTAAATTTCACATTCGAAAGGGCAAAAAGAAAAAAGTTGTAAGTGAAAAAAATATGGAGAGGTAAGAGATGAAGTTTGAGTGGTGTTTCAAAAGCTAATGGAGAACTTTGAAGAAGGGAGGAGTAAAATGTAGAGAGGATCAAAACGGATCAAAGAAGTGTCTATCAGATTTGGCAAAGAGAAGGTCACTGGTGATTAGAATGATGACACTTTCTTAGGAAAATGGGACAAAATACTTGAGTTGACTACATTATGGAATGAATGGGAATGAAGTAGAAAAGATGACAACTTAAGAAAATTGTGTTTCGAGATCCTCTCAGGATGCCTAATATATTTGTTTTCCTTCTTTCTAGAAGAAGCAGCGAGTTGAGTGAAGGCTGAATGAAAAATGGTGAGGGTGATAATAAAGATGGGAGGCCAGGACAGACAGAGCTAGGTGCTCGACAGCGTGGGGAACAATGGGATCAATCAAGATCGTAGGTTGAAATGACTATTTCATCCTGTGAGACAGAAAAGAGATAATAGATGACATGGAAACCATCTGGACTTTCGTTGACTCTCTAAAATTTAAGAGAAAATCTTACACCGAGAATAAGGGATGCCAAAGAGATGCAAGAGCTTAAGAAAAATGGGGCAAGTTTTAAATCATTACAATGGGCATGGGGAAAAGGAGACCAGAGAAAAGCAAACAAATCTGCTGGTGGGAGAGGCAGGCGTTATAGACTGATCAAATGGGAAGTAATCAAAAAAGGAAAAAGGTGCCTGTGGCTCAAAGGAGTAGGAGGTGGTGGGTTCAAACCCAGCCCTTGCCAAATACTGCAAAAAAAAGGAATAAAAATTCACCCAAGTAATACTTATCCTAACGCACAATGCCCATTCTCATTGAGTGTCGACACTGTCAGGCCAACTTGGGAATTAAATGGTTACATAATTACGACCTCTGTTTTAAATTCCTTCGAATGTTTATATAATTCATCACATCTATGGGCCTTTATGAAGAGAAAATGCCAGCACTTGATTATTTTTATTTCAAAACCAGTTTTATTGAATTCTGCAAGGAATAACTTCAGGGAAAAGAAAACACACTGAAACAGATACTCTGCCCTCTTTTCAATAAAACCAAGAGTCTAAAGATGTTAAAGAAATGAATCAGATATAATGATCATCTAACTCTGAAAATTAAAACCCATTTAGGAATTGCGAGGGAACCTTGATCCTGAATACCAGTCTAGCTATTCCTTTTGAATCTTTAATAACATTTGGAAAGTAATTAATCAGCTTATGACATAGATTCATACCTTGTCACCTTTCATTGTCGTTAATGAAAATGTCGGTGGTTTTATTTGCACTTTTCCGGTGATTTAAAGAACGGTACTTTTTGTAAGCTCTTTGAAGATCAGAAGAATATTTAAAATCACTGGGCCCTGACATATTTCAATAAACAACCTAAGTATGTGCTAGTGAGACTAAAATAAAATTTAGAAATATCTTAATTTTGACAGTATAGAAAGGGAATTTGTGAAAAGTTTAAATTGCATATTCATTTCTGTTAGGAGAAACCTTTCTCTTTTTCCAACAAACAATTTCTGCTTTGGCTGCTTCTTTATACTATTCAATAGAACTTAAAACTCTGTAAACGTTTTGCATTGTATATTGAAGCAGTACCCTGAACCCCATAAACGCATCAATGTACAAAGTTATGATTTAATAAAAAACGACTAAAAATAAAGAACTTAAAACTCTGCATTATTTGGTACTCATTAAGAATGACAATAAGGTAATTATTTTAAGCTCACAGGTTCACCTATGTCCTAAAGGAGTCTATTTGTTTGCTGTTTTTGTCTTAACCAGATAATAAATAGTGAGACTGGAGGCTCATTTCGGACCGGACGTCCCACATGATTCTATTTGTTATCTTTGTCTTAATCAGATAGTGGTGAGACTTTGGACAGGGTAGCCATCAACTAGTGTCAGAGGAATAGTGGACCACCTAAGACTCAGAGGAGCAAAAAGACACAAAGCAAAGGTGAGGCTTGATATGACCTTCTTTCAGCTCTTTTGTTTTTTAATATACCTTTTTTTAAAAAATATTGTTTGGGGTTCATTGAGGGTACAAAGAATTAGGTTACACTGATTGCATTTGTTAAATAAAGTCCCTCTTATAATTGTGTCCTGTCCCTCTTTCAGCTCTAGATCACTGTCTGATTTCATGTTTAGAATACACAAGTGTAATTTCTAGGCATACTCTAGCATGAACTTTGTATAGTCAAGGCCTAAAGATAAGGCCTCGAGACAATATCCCTCAGGAAAACTAATACACATCCACAACAGATGATATCTCTATGGAAAATGACTATAAATATAGTTTTTAGGGCCATAACTTTTGGTCTCAACAGTAATTTATAGATTATAATGAGCCGATAGGCTAAAATTTAGTCATGAAAATGGTGTAAAATCTTTACAAATTTGTCTGGTTTTTCTTTTAATAGTGTGATTTTCTCTGAGAAGATGGAATTTCATTTAGAGTGTTTGAAGTTCTTAGGACATGGCACCCATACTCAGAATCAAAGTCTTTTTTATTTCTGCTACATCTTCCTGTTATTCTTACTGGTAGCTGTGGGGAGAATAGAGTAAGAAGCCTAATTTAAGACTGGAGAGATAACATTGTATCTTCTCCCAGAATCAAAACACATGTGACAGAACTTGGAGGAGGTCTAGGCTTTGCTTACCATGTACATGCCCTACCAATTTCCCTGTTTTGACCAGGCAGCCTAGTTCCTAACCGGACACTCTATGACTTACAATGCATCCAAGTCCCTGACCCCTCAAGGTAGCCATTCATTCACCTTTCCCTCCCCTTATCTTATTGATCCAACACCTCAATGAAACCTCTGGGTCTTGTCCTTTATTATCTATATTCTTTATGTGTGCCATGAGAGTTGTTACAAAAAAAATTTTTGTTTAAGTTCAACTACCTTTGCTCAAGGCATTTGTTTATTTATCAAGTTGTGAGGTCTGTTACTTGGAGTTTAAAAATCATGTAAGCATGAATGTGTACAAACACATTGATATAGGATCATTACTGATGGTTTGGCCTGCCACTGAAACAAAAAATAGGCATGTCTACACTATAGAAATAAGTCACCGCCGATACAGTGCTATCTCCAATTAAATGTCAAAATAAGTTTTAATGATGATGTATGTAGTCAGTAAACCTTCAGATTCATCTATGAGAACCTTTATCTCAAGCACATGATAATAAAATTTTTATTTTTCTCCCCCTACCCACACGAGATATAAGAAATTGCCAAATTCTGCCACCCCAAATGTCACATTAAAACAATAACTTTTGATCTGGAAAGGTTTTCTGAGGATCAAATGTGATGAGCATTGAGAAATCCACAATGTGGTACCGAGAAAGATCTCACTGTCTGCATTTTAGTGCTACATTTTCTCTTAGAGCAGTGATTTTTAACCGGTATGCCATGGTACACCGGAGTGCTGTGAGAGGATCTTAGGTGTGCTGCGAAAACTTTTAAATATCATTAATTAAATTATTTTCGAAAGAAGTTCAAAGCACAGTTAAGTATATTCTTTTTTGATACTCTTTCTTGTGATCAACATAATTTAAGTGTGCCACAGAAGTTCATATATGTAGGGTCAAGTGTGCCGTGGGGTAAAATGTTGAAAAATACTATTTGTGAGACAAGCAGTTGCTGTCTCCAAAGCAGCCAGCACTCTCAGCATGTGCATTTGAACTGCCCTTCAAGCTACATATTTGTGCCCAGTCCATAGGGGAAGTCTAGTTACCAGAAAATACACACTCACAAACAGGAAATCTAACTGCAGTAAGAAGGTGTTTTTTCCCCACACAATAGAGTTCAGAGATGTGTCATCCATTTAATTTGAAGCAAAACCCAACACCATGATTATTGTTGAGTACCTTCTCCACCACCCCATATTACAGCATTGCGTTTCCTGTGCCTGTTTGAACTTGTTGGTTTTGCTTATAGATACAAGCGACCTGCCCTTTTCAGTAGCATAGCTTTCAATCAGTAAGCATGTCAAGGTGGGAGGACGGATGGCAGGAATAGTAAATGGAGGAAAAATCAATTTTCAGAAAGCATATGGTAACAACTGAATATTTAATCAAATTAGCCTAGAAATTCCTTCCTATTTTCAGCACTCTTTGCTCGGCAGTTGCTTCATGCTGCAAAATGAATTTCAATAAATGTCATATATTTAGTTAGATGGCTTATTTTTAAAATTTATCAAACCAGGTCACTGACTCAGAGTAGATCTCATTCTAAAACACAACAGATGGATATTGATATTGAATAGAAAGATTGACATTAGCTGGAAGGTTCTGGACAGAAGAAAAAGCCATTCCTTTAACATTCTAGAAAGTATGTACTGAGTGCCTACTATGTGCGGGGATAAATATTTGAACCTTATAATTATATTACAATACAACAGAAAGGAGTTATGTCAAAATCATCTTCCTGGGGTTAAGATAGATTAGAACTGAATATTACCGGCAAACAAGGTCTTTAAGAGTACTTCCATTTTTCACATTTCATGAGACAAGGCATGAATACTCATTCAAACATCCATTCTGTCATGGTTTCGGGATTTTAGACCTAACTCCAGTTTTTGAAGATACTGTTTACTGACCCTTAGCAAAAACTAACTTCCTATTTTTCTGGAACAAAAGGGCCTTATATGATTTCAAAGATTGCTCAGACATCAAAGAGCTCAGAGGGACATACAGTTTATGGGTAATGATTTAAGATTTAGCGAATCAAAAACACATGGATTAAATGTCTCTTAAAAGACCCCTAGGTTTAAAATTTAAGAGCTAAAATGCTGGTCTAAACACACTCTGGTTCTAAGCAAAGCCAAAACTCATTTTTAAAGCTACTTTGAGTTGTCTTATGGACCTCAAACTTGGCTGGTCTTCCCTTCCCACGTGACTAGGACCAAAGGAAGCAAGCTACCTCTGATAAACACATTTACTCAACCTCTTTTTTTCTCTGACTTCCAAAGACTACATTATTTTAAAAGTCTGCAGTTCTCAATGTTCTTAATATTTTTAATAAAGTATTAAAAATTATAAATTCTTCTATGGTCTTATCAAACAGTTGGAATACTTTGGCATACTTTTTAATTCCCAAGTCATTCTTTTTTTGTTCTAACACACAATTCAAACTGGACCTGACAGTCTAGATGCTGCCTCAGATTTCCAACTATGAGGGAACACAAGATCATTTCAAAACAGGAAAAGGCCACTGATCTTAATATGTGCACTGTTTCATGATATATTATTATATTTGCATTTAAAATACTAGGAAGAAATACAGTACATAATCTTCCTTTCTAACACAATGGCCTTCCGGAAGGCTGCTAGCCTGGGCATTTTGCTGAGTTTTTAGGATTAATGAAAACAAGTTAGCGCACAACCTGTGAGTTTTTATTCCTTTGGAAAAATAGATTGCCATGCTGATCTGATTGCTTTTAAAGGGACCTGGAAACCAGCAAGGCAGTGAACATTTTGAATTTCAATGGCAGGGGAATAACAATGTGTGAAGTTCAGGCATTTCCAAAGCAGAAAAAAAAGGAGCCTATATTCCAAAGAGAGTTTATTCTGAATCAGAGATCTTGGAAATGAAAGTTATGCATAAAGCTATGAAAGATTCAGGTTTCAGAAAATGACTACTTCAGTTTAAGAATGAAACAACTAGATTATCCTTGAGTTTAGAAATATATACATAGTTTGACGCAAAGCATGTGGGCTGGTGAGTTTAGAAATGTAAGTATGTGCCAAGAGGTAATGAATTATAAAATATTGTTTTATTTTTTAAATCGCTTGATTTCCTAGAGAATTCTTTCCAGAGAATTCCAGAGACTTTTCTGAGCATTCTAGAAAAATAAAATCTTTTGCAGAAGCAGTGCTGAGGCTCTTTGGTACACGCTGCAGCAGCTGGCAACACAAGGAGCCCATAAGAAGGGCTGCAGACTTCTTGTCCCTCTAGGCTGTACGATATTTTAAAGATAATGAGGCAACATTTTAAAATAGGTAGATTTCTAGCTTCTCTGGAAAATTGGGAAGGTACAGCCTCATGAGCCCATGCCCTGCACTCGGCCTCTGGGCAAGTCTGAGGAAGCCAGGCGGTGACTGCCTTCTCTCAGGTAGAGCTGCTCCTAAGCAGTTTGTCAGTCCCTAGTGAAATGGTTGGTTTTACTCATGTAAGTTTCCTGCTTGCAAATCTCAATACATGATATAGACGGGGAGGGGGGGGGGGAAGGAAAGAGGAAGAAAATCCAAGACAGTGGTTTAACACTGGCGAGGGAAAAGGAAGGAAAAGCAGCAGGAAAGCAAGAAGTGCACAGCAGACAGGCAGCACTCCATCAATCAGCAAGCCTTTGCCGTCTCTAGACTTACATGACGGAACGGATCAGAGACAGCAGCCATGGTTATTAGTCTCAATAAATACCAGTCGGCCACCATCACAATGGGGAAAATAAGAAGGAAAGTTTTCCAAATGGAGTGGTGGGGATGAGGCGAGGCAAATGCAGTAAAATACTAATGGGTTGTCTTCTTTCATATCCCATAAAACAAATGGTATGGGCCACTCCTTGTACCTTCACCTTTGAGATTGCAGCTCACTATGGCCAGCACTGGCATCTCCCTAAAAACCCAGGAACTTTGTGGACAGCTGTGAAAGCTGTAAACTGCACAATTTCAGAAAACACAAGATGAAACTACCATCCTGAGCACAAGGCTCATTCCTGCATCCCCTTCAGGTTCTAGATCAAAGGTCACCTTTGAAGTGCACCTTCCTAGACCTCACTACTGAATTTTTTAATCACCACCTCATCCCGTTTTATCCTTGACAGTCCCTATTTGCCTTCACCACTTTATTCTTCCTTGAGCTATTAACATCACCTGGCATAAACACATTTTGGTTATCTCTTTCTTTATTGTTTACCTACCTCAATAGAACAGAGCATCATTAGGTCGAGATTTTTGTCTCTTTTATTCTCCACTGAAATGCTGGAGTCTAGAACTATGCTTGGTAGGTGCCCAACAAATTATCCCAAATGAATGACTAAATCCTCAATCACATCCTTGGGGTACCAGAACCTGGCTTTCACCAGCAGTGGTATTTCTCTAACTACATTTAATAATTGATATCTTTTACTATATTTGGAAAAATACATTTTCAAATTCTTTTGTTCCTTGTATAATCTAGACAGCTTGGAGATCTTTATGTAATTTCCATGGGCTCTGTGGTCATGTAATTTATTATAGAAATTAAAGTCAACGGGAGTAACCTGCATAAACATACTTGCACAAATTTACACAGGCACAGAAAGAAATATGTATACCTGGGTATATGATTACAAAGTTGACCGCTTTTTATTCCACTGTGCTCACACCTCCTGCCACAAATGCCACACGTGTGATTTTTCTCTAAATTAAGTTTTACAGCTTATAAAAACACTTTCTTCATTTTGTCCCATGAAAAGCAAAGTAATCAGATTTTACTGGATGTTTTTATTGAAACAAATCCCAAGGGGAATATTCTAAACTATTTAACACAGCTGAAGAGATATCTGAGAACGGCCTTTCTGATAAAAGGATAGATTACAAAATTACTCACAGCTCTTAATCTGATAACAGGAGCAAAATACCCCCCACATATAAATTAATCCTTTTCTTGGTATATCTTACTATGAAAAGAAAAAGAAAAAAATAACTAGAGAAAGAAAAGGGGAGAAAAATTTCAGGGACTAGAAATATTATTATATTCATCATCTATCACTAACTTCAGGATCCCAATCTAGGCCTCACTGGAAAGTGCTTCTAATTGTTCATCTTCATTGATGACTGGGAAGAGGCAGGGCGGTGCTACTGAGATAGCACAGGGATAGTCTCAAATTCAGGTTCTTTACTTACAACATGGGAATGCTAAGATATTAATATTAGTGTTGTTGATCTTGTGAGGTTGTTTTAGTAACAGAAAGATGATATACACAAAGGCATGTTAAAAATTTTAAGGTCTTTCCAAATTTCCAATCTTTTGATTTACTAAAAATACATATTTAGTAGCAAATGGGATGATTTCTAATGTTTCTCTCATGTATGAACCCTTAATAATTATGGATTTGGGTTCATTTTATATGTATTCAGGTTATATCTAGATTGTTAACTCTTCAAGGGCAAATGCTATTTCTTCCCTTTTCCTTTTTAATGTTCTCTTTGTACCTAACACATAGAGTGCTCAGTGCACAGTTCTTCACTATTTGGGGCAAGGCAAACGTGGGGCCTGGTAGCAAGTTAGTGTCGGAATCAAAGTGATCCTGAAATATTAGTCACGGTATCTACCACTTATTACTCAGAGGTGAGTAGGCATGTATTTCTTTTCTATGGAGCAAAGCCTATGTAGAAACTCTGCCCTGAGGGCTTGCTCTCCAAAACTCTAGTTTCAATCTACATTTGCCAGGAAAGGTTAATTCCCTGGCATTTGCAGAAAGTCTCTCCTTAAGGGGGCACAATTACGAAATTGGGAATCCTATGAACAAACACAGTGGATCAATGGAAATTTTAGGGGCAGGGAAAAGAAAGCATAGGTGACTCTGCTGAGAATCATTAATAACAAAGAAGAAGAAACTTGGAAACTTGACTGATGAAATAGGGGCTCAGAAGGGCTTGGAAGTAGCTCTGACCAAGCCAAGGGGAAGGAATGAGGTGGCCAAGGCCAGACAGACAGGGGGTGCCCTGAACGTGCTCACCAGGCATGTGCCACCATCTGGTGCAGACACTTAAGAGAAAGTGTGTGTCCTGAGAACCCACCAGTCCTTTTGAGTTATTCACTTTGTTTTGAGATGACCACATTTGATAAAAAGTTTATTTGAGAATATTGCATAGGTTTGCAAAAGAAAAATTAGATGAATGCTTTTTGAACTATTTTTTTTTTTACCAACAGCTTAGGAAATTGATTTTGTAACATTTATTTCTTAGTCTTGCCTTCATTGAACCACATTTTTAAAACATTTAAAGATGAATATAGAGCATGTGCTTATATAGTCTTAAAAGACATTTATAAAATATGGGTATTACTTCTATTTAGAAAGCTTCATTTTTCTTTTATTGTAGATTTAAAAGTAGTAAAAATATTAGGCATGAGCTTTCATACTGACTGGCTTTGGTACATAATATCATTCAGATAAACTTTATGTGTTAATTCTGAAAGCATGTAATGTCCATTTAATGTAAACCTCTACTGCGACATATCAAGAACAAAGCCATCTTTGAAAAAGCAGTAATCAGCAGATCACTCTCTAGATACTATAAATTCCACCCAAATATATTTAAGTGAATAACTATAGGCTTACCCACTGTGAAGTTTGAAAACCAAACAGAATTTATACAACACCAGTATATTTTACAGGCAATCAGACTTAGTTTTGGTACTACAAACATTTCTTATGAATGATGTAAATTTCCCCTATGTTCTTCAGCAGTTCAAAAAGAATGAACATTGAATACACAACAGACTTGCAATGATTGGAACCGAGGTACTTCGCTCTGTTCCATTATGTAAGTTTTACATGTTCAAAACAAAGCACAGTAAGCTTAGAGCTGGAAAGAAAAGCTCTCTATACCTGTAAATAAATAATCCAGGAACCATCTACACTGTTTACATAAAAGCACAATTTATGTCCCAATACCAGAGAGAAACATGATGTACATCATTTTCAGATCATCTTCATGCAGAGAAAATTCATTAGTCAGCTATAATAGTTTAGCTGTACGGGAATATAATGTTTTTCTGAATCTATTTGCATGGCAATGTGCATGTGTCTGGCTGATGAAAGCGACAGAATAAACCTCCGCCCAATGCTACAGAATGTGAACAATCTTCTTAAAATTCAGGAGAGGGTCCAGATAGTCTATATTCTCTCTAGTGTCAGTTTTTACAGTCCTCCTATAGTCACTGACCATCTTAACTTGGCAATTAAAGTATCCCGATTATTATGCCTAAGAGAGTTGACAATATTTCATTCTGCCTAAGGGCTCCTTTGAACATAAAATTGTGATAAGGTAAAATACACTATTCATGCGTGAGCCCCTGGAACCCTCTCCAACTGCCAAATTAGCTAATGGCTCTTTTAAAACATAAAAGGTATGAATGGGAAACCGCGCTCTGGAGAATATTCTGCTTTGGCAATAGTCAGCGAAAGTACTTTCATCGGTGCTTTAATTACTGGGTCAGCACCAGTACTAGCGAGACTGCCGGGTCTCTGCTTCTAATCTATTTCACCTAATATGACAGATGTCCTCCAAAGCCCCAGCAAAGAGATAAGGTACGATCGAAAATGATGGATCACAAGCTGTGTGTTTGCCAGAAATGAGGAATACAGACCTTCACAGAGACACCTGCCCCTTGGGAAAACTCCTACATAATACCTATAAAACGGGGTTGGGATCGAGGAAGCCGCTGGGCTCCAACCTTGCCGGCTGCATCACCCCGGGACGCGGCGACTGGATCCCTTTAGTAAAGGCTGAGTCAGATCACAGCTTTGAAACTTGCCGGGCCCTCACAGTCACACATTACCCACTGCCCAGCCCCCTCTCCGTCCTGAGTCATACAGGTGGCCATCAGAAGCACCCCCCATGGCCCAACGACAAGCCCCATCCGAGTTCTGCGTCCTCTCCCTGCCGCCCGCCGGCCAGCCCCTGCCTTCAGTTTGCCCCTAAACTCTACTCCTGCTCTGTGATCTTGCCCTTTGGAATAGCAGTTAGATCTCTTGGGGAACAAAGAAAACAGAAGCGCTGGGGCGAGGGGTGGGGTGCGGGATTCGAAGGGGGTCTTTAGTTTTACCTTGCGGTGCTCAAGAACCCGAGAAGTCAGCGGCGCAGGGACCACCCGCGCGCTCCGCGCCTCCGCGCCTCCTCACGGCGCGTCAGCTGTCGCCCCGCATCTGGCTCGCGCCCTCCTCCTGGCTCGGCATCCACTCACAAAGCGATCGGGGCGCCCTGCGGACGGCGAGGGCCTCCGGGTCACCTGCAGCGGGGCCGAGCGGAGCGCCCGCCCCTCCCGCCGCCGCGGCGCTCCCTCCGCCCCTTCCCACCCGCGCGCTGCCCGGCCAGTGACTCAGCCGGGCATCGGTGCGCACGGCCCCAGGCGGCCCGGGCGCGTCCGGGCTGGAGGCACCGCCAGGCGACCCCACCGCGGCGCTCGCCCGCGCGTCCCCGCACGCGTCCGTCGTCCTCGCGCGCTGTCTGGGCCGCCCCGTCCGCCCGCCCGGGGACAGCTGAGGTGCCGACTGGCACCACCCAGAGGGGGAAATCGGCCCCCACCCTTCCTGCGGCGCGCCCGGCCCCGCGGGGGTCGCGTTTCCTCCCGCCCCTGCCCCGCCCACGACAAGGTGAAACTTTCTAGGTGGAGAAGTTTTCTGGCCTTGGCCGCGCGCTCTCGCCTACCTTGGCTCAGGCAGGCTGGAGTTAGCTGGGCGGGAGCTAGGCGGGACCGAGTCTCCCCCTCCTGGTGCTTGGGCGGCGAGTGTCACCCAGCGCTCAGAGCGCGCGGCGCGCACCTTCCGCACACCCCTGCGCGCTGGCCCCGGGGACAGCGCGAGGCTCTACTCTGTCTCTCTCAGGTCTGGGTTAGCCGCCGGCCGCCTTCCCGGGTAGGGAGTGATTTGGACACCGCGCAAACAAGGAGTTTATTGTTAGAGACAGAGGTAGGAGGGGATGGACTAATTCTCCCAATGACTTCATTATACAATGATTATCCTCTACTAGTATAACTTAGATTTCTGTAGGGAAGAACAACGGAGGAGTTTAACCCCAGGAGACTGCGATTTCTTTAACTTTTTTAATAGCCGGAAACAGGTTGATTAAATAACTAGAAAAATAGCAATGAACAAGCAAAACAGAATAAAAGTTTAATTCTTGAATGTTGAAACCATATAATGTTCTTAAAAAAGAAAAGATTTGGGGGCCCTAGTGAATTATATTAAGATTGCGTTAGGATGACTTTTTATATTTCACATGCAAGATTGACACTATCTCACCAGTCCATATAAACCCACTCAAAGGTAATAGCATCAAAGGAACAGCATTGCCTGTTAGAACTTGAGTTCTTTCCAACTCTCGAAAGGGCTCATTCAGTAATGGCCATATATAATGAGACACAGGTCTGTTGGTTATTTTAAGTCGTGGTATAAAAGAAAAGTTATTCTGCAGGTTCAGATCATATTTACTGCAGAATAAAAAATAGAAAAATACAGTAAGAATAGTTAATCATTTGCAAGAGCTTACTATGCGCCAGATAGTTTAGCAAAAACTACAGAGAGCTGTTTCAGTCCTCAAAAGTGATTCCCCAATTTTGTGGAAAAGGAAAGTTCCCATTACATTATTAGAGTCTTGCACTGAACTATTTTGCAGATGAAGAAACACTCCTTGAGAGGTCCTAGGGAATACAGCTGGTTAGTAAAAGAGGCAAGGATAGAACCCAGCTCTCAAACCACAGTCAGGTGTAGTTCAAGCCATACAAAGCAGCCCTACTGAAGATTTCCTGTTAATTACATGGCATAATTTAACATTAATTACAGTTCATGTTAAATATATGAGTTTCAAGGCACTGAGCCTATTTATGGACAGATCAATTATAGATTTTGGTTTCAGTAACAGCTTTCAATAAAAGGTAAATAAATTAATGAATTTTCACACACACAGAGCCGTGGTTGTCTAAAGAAATGATTAGAGTGCTGTTTCTATTTCCTGGTTTCCATAGCAATGTGTTAACTGGATTTTTAGATCACGTTATTTAGTTGCCGTAACAGGTTTTCCGAGTTGAGTGCTGCGATAAAAATATAAAAGAAAAAAATTACAATTAAAGTTGTAGAAAGACCCAGAAAAGCCCATGCAAATTGGGAAATAAAATAGATTATAAATTCAAACATCCTATCATATATTTTTTCAGCACTAAAGCTTCCTAGTTTTTAATTACTGACAAATTTCAATCCCATGTTGAAACTGTATTGAAAATTGTCATTTTGATTTATTAACCAAAATAAGGAGATAACATTTTATAAACATAATGTAACTAAGAATACTATAACTAATGGTATCTGAGTATGTGAAAGTCAGGTAATTTTTACACACTATCCAGATAGGCCTGATCAGGAAAATGGTTAGAGGTAATTTCGTGTTTTTGGAAATAGATGGAAGCAGATACTTTTAAAAGGTAATAAGAATTCCATGGTTCAATTTTGGTTTTGCAATGACCTTTAGTTTGTTGCTGCTTAACTTTCTGTGGCTCCATGGCATGAGTGACACACAGTATGATAAAGTTCTTTTGGTATTTTTCTAACCAAACCAAACTTCTTGTGGCCCAGACCATTGGCTGGTTAAGCCAGCACCTGCTCCCAAACAAATATTCCCTTGCCTGCCTCCAGCCTTGGGGCTGGAAAAGAGAAGTATTCACTTTCCCAGACTTCTCTGCCGCCAGATGTGGGAATGGGATATCATTCTGGCAATGAGGCATAAGCTGAAGTCTGATGAGGCCTTGAGGGAAAGATTAAAGAGACTAAGGCCTTAGTTTTCAGATTAAAGAGACTAAGAAGTTGGTTACCACACCTTTCCCCTTCTTGCTTGCTTGTTTTTCTATTTGGTGTCCAGTGGAGAGCTAGCCATCTTGCGACCAAGAGTGGAGAAATTGGTGCTGACACTGCTAAACTGCAGCACTAAGGTGAGTAGATACCTGCTTCCAGATTTCTTGTATTGTGGGAAAAAAAATACTTGATCTGGACACTGTTATCTGGGGTTTCTGTTACCGGAAGCCAAAGTCATTCAAAATTGATATACTCCCGAAATGGAGAGTAGAACATCTCCAAGCCTGAGTTTAGCATAGTGGTTAAGAATCTAGGTTTTAGGATCAGACAACATATATTTTGATCCCAGCTCCGCCTCTGTAACAACAGACCAGTGGATTAAACTCTGTCTCATCTGTAAAGTGGAGATGATGATAGGGTTATTGTGAGAAGAACATGAGGAGCTACAAGTAAGGCACATGGAAGACTGGGAAAATATACAGGATAAGTGGTTCAAAGCCATGGGCTGTTCTTATCCACACGCTTGTGGATTACACATAATGCTAAACAATTAACAGGATCCTATGTGTTGACCTTGAAACAGCCTAATGATTGTTCTGGTTAAGAGAGAAACAAACAGCCAACTCTTGTACTGAATATGCTACATCATTTCTGCTCACCCTTCAGTACATTAAAATTTGGATCTTTGAAGGTGCCCTTCAAGTTAGTGCTGCTTTTGAGATAAAAATGAAAGCAATCTCTTTAGAATAGGGACTCCATTCTAGCAATCTGTGGTGCATAGTCCCCACAGACAGAAATTGGCACATAGAATGTTTTTTAAAAGTTTGAATCAAGGCAGACAGATTATATGTTATGAAATTTGCCTTTGACCTACCATCTGCTCTTGGATTGCATCCAGCACACCTCTGTTTTGATGTCACTTTTGTTTATTATAGACATTAGGAGTTGTGATCCCTGCCTTATAATATTTATTCTGGTACTTCTCTCTCTGCTTTTCCCCTACCCTGTCACCCCTAATATACTGCGCCTATTTTGAATGTCTCCAGAAAAAAGACAGTACAACAAATCAGGTGATGGTTCTTCATATCATTTCTTTGGGCAAATAAGATTTGGAAATGCAAGATTCCTATGACCTATTTAGAGATACCACATACCTAATGCATATTAGAATATTGAAGTTTCTGGAAATTCATGTGGAAATCACAACAGAAATTAAAAAAAAAAACAACAAAAAAAAACTTCTTCACTTACCCGACCATCTTCCTACTTTAATGAACATGGGATGCTTTTTCTTCTTTGTGATATATTCAGTGTCATTTCTGTATAAAACTAATTTTATAGTTAACATTCTTTGGGAAACATCACTTTAAAGAATGAAAATGCCAAATATAGAGGATTACAATGGGGCACTTCAAGTATGAACTGCTTTTATGTTGATGTGTGTTGGTCATTTATTTGTGACAGGGCTCTCTAAAAATTAATATGCAATGTTAAGTTATCTAAAAATATAACGGGGCCCATTCAATATTGAGGACAAGACTGCTAGGCTACAAGCTACAAATATCACAGTTTTGATCAGAAGACCTAGCAATATGCAAGCAGAAAAATTAAAAGTAAATTACCATCTATGAGAGGATGCTACAATTTTGTTAGTGTTTAGATTCATTTTCACATTCAGTGTATTATTTTTCTCCTAACATCAGGCAAAGGTATAATCCATTCATCTCTCATTTATTAAGTGTCTACCATGTCTCTGTCATGGTTTGGAGCTCCACCTATGTCCTCATAACAAAACTCCAGATTAGGTATCATCTTTCTGTGTTTACATCAAGGAAAATGAAGCTCAGAGAGATCATCTAACTTATTCAGACCCACACGCTGACTTAAATCTGTCTCTTTCCAATAACTGCACTATCCACTATGATTATTACCAACTGTCTCTGGTCTTATGACCAATGATGCAGTCATTTATCTTGGAGCAATAGAACTGAAGGTTTCCTGTCATTTTCTTTCTCTGTCCACAAAGTCAGCCACACTTAAGGCTTGGCTACTCTTTTGCTTGCCTGGCCTTTGGGGACTGATGTTGCAGTACAGAATAAAGGTGCTGATACGCCCATGAGGTTCATCTCTAGAACACTGTGCAGGTCAGAGCAAAGGTCATGGCAGTCGTGTGGCCTAGAATGGCTCTCGGTGCCTAAGACTGAGACTTCTGGAGTGTGAAAGGGAACTAGAATGTTCTTTCTTGAATGTCTATGTTTTCACAACCTCTGAGCTCTCCTTTTGGAACCTAGGGAATATGGGAAACAAGGGAAGGATCAGATGACAGAGAGTCAGGAGGGTCTTTTGCAGAGTTTCTGTCCTCTTGGAAGGTGAGGAATGAAGGCCAACACTCGTGAAAAGTTCTGGAAAGTTACTTCTCTAATTCTTTCTCCTATCAGCTCCTCCATCCTCAAAAACATGTTCATTTCTTTCTCTCTTTTCTTCTTCTTTTTTTAACCTGTAATAAATAGGTAAAGCATTTTGGGAAGGAAAATTTTCATTTATATACAGCATATTATAGTATTGTTTCCCCATTAGCTTGCCTGTTCCATTGGTAAATTTAAATTTTGGCACTAATGAAAATGGATTGGCCTGTCTTGGGAAATAATATACGAGCAAAAATAAACGTGCTTTCTTCATTAATCAGCATTTCTTTATGGACATCCATTTAAAAAAATGTGTTTATGAGTGTGTAAGTTTATGAAGTTACTGCAATCCTAGGTATTTCCACTAACTTGCTGATTACCTGGCACTTAACGTCTATGGATCAGTTTTGTGAGCTATAGAAACAGTGCCAAAGTGTGATGAAAATAATTAAAAAATATTAACATTCAACCCAAATTTTACTGAAGCCAGTCATTTAGAGCCAAGATACCAAACAATTTACTCATTATATGTAAGGGGACATTAATTCTGAAAGAAAGTACTTCAGTGTGTGGTTCTTATTAACTAGGGCCTTCCTCAAAACAATAAAATTCTTTTGTCTGTTCTCATCTGAATGATTTAGTAACCTACTTAGAGACAGTATAAGCTGGCCCAAAAGTAAATTAGGCAATTTAAAAGTGGCTACAAAATTGACAAATTTAAGGGG
Organism: Arctocebus calabarensis; assembly: GCA_963573935.1. NCBI lineage: Eukaryota > Metazoa > Chordata > Mammalia > Primates > Lorisidae > Arctocebus > Arctocebus calabarensis. The sequence continues at coordinate 26,745 of CAUYON010001729.1, forward strand.
GGAATAAACAGGTCTTAGTGGTATAAGGAAACAATAGAATGTTTTGAAGGGTTTGATTAGAATAACTGTAACTATTACAAATGACTAATATATTTTGAAATATAATAAAGATGGTTATATGAAAATGTTTTCCAACACTTTTGCATGGGTTAGAGTTCAACCTTTGGTTTAACAGTCTTAGAGTCTGAGCATAATTATTATTAATCTGTGTTCAAAACATAGAAGAAATGGTAGTAACTCTTGATTAACCTTAGTTTGCCAATGAAGAATTAAAAAAAAAAAACAAGAACACAGACAAACTGTGACCAGTCAAGGGTCATGCTCAGAAAGTTGGCAGTAAGGCAAACTGCTTAGGACTTTCAGTTCACTGACCTATTATAAACATTCCTGCCTTAACTTAAAGTCCAGTGAAATCCAACCAAACTAACCCCGAGAGGGAATTGCAAACTACCCTGTCAGATCTGATAAAATCATCTGCAAACTTTCATGCTTATGTTGCAGGAACTTTCAAGGAGTATATAACCTGAATTAGAAAAGACATATTTTTAAAGCTTTCCCTGAAGTGTCTAGTCCATCTGTTACGGGCTGAGCTCCCCATGTTAGAGCTGTTATCAAGCACTGTCGGCCTCCCATTGCTACTGTTAACAAATGGGTTTATCACCTCAAAGTTAAGAACAACCACATGTTTCCTTTGTTGCTCTGTCTTCTAATGACAGATTAAAGTATGTTTAAACTGCACAATTGAAATTAAGATTGAGAAATAATCTCATTAATCTGATAATGAGGTCATATGATTTAGGGCCATTTCAAGATTTAGACTGAATTTCAATATTTGGACATCCATATTTATTGGATTACCCCCCAAATTAATCAATTGTTTGTAAACACAAGCCTATATTTTATGGGAATAATAATTTGTATGGATGCAGCTATAAATATGGAATAACATATTTAGAAATGTCAGGTCTTATAATTCACCACTTAATTGCTTAATCAAAAGTTCATCGAGTCCCTACCACATGGGCAGGAATTGTTAGTGTCTGGGGCTACAAAGAGGAATGAGATGTGGTCCTCAATATGGAGGGGCTCACAGGCTAGCAGGAAAGACCAACGTGTTAATCTGCATATCTGGTACACTACTACGGCAAGTGTTATTCACTGGTGGATATGGACTAACTGCAGAGATCTGGAGGAAGTGAGGAGACATTAAAGAGCCTGCAAGGGAGGCCACATGAGAAACACATCTTACAGGATGAGCAGGGGGATGGAGGCACTCAGCTTGCGATAATTCTGTGTTCAGGTGTGGAACTACTACCGCGAGTGGTTCAGAGTAGTTGGGGCACTGTGTGTATGCGATTAGTCCAGGAGAGGAGGCTAAAATTGCAGATCAGTGTCAAAATATAATGAGGGGTCTTGTATAACACTCCAAGAAAGAAGATGTGTATGGTAAGCAATAAGGCATCACTAAAATAATTAAGTAAAATATTAGACTTTTTTTTTTTTAGACTTTTACATTTTAGAAATATCTCTCTGGTTTAATGGACAGTTGGGACAGGGAGGGGTTAGGGGCATAGTAGCAAGAAAGAAAAGGATTTCTCTAATGTAGGGAAGCAATGAGGGAAGCTTGATAGATTGCTGGGATACAGGGCGGGGAGGACATTTCGATAGATATGGAATACATAAGATCACGTAGAGGTAATGGAGGCTGAGCAATACTCAGAAAGGTTGTTGCTTATTTATGTAGATCCAAACAGCATGTTATATACCATAATGTATCTGTGTTTTAGTTGTCAATTACGTGTTAATAAAGCTGAAGAATAAAATAAAATTTCTGTTTCTTTTATTTAGCCTGGACTCACCAAGTGCACATTCATTTTGGACTTGATGAGATTGAGGTGGACTATTTACTTCTACCTGCACGCTCTGGTAGTTAAGTCACAGTGCCAGTGTGACAGATTGCTCTCTTGTCTATTTGGTAACGTTTGGACTTATGTTTTTTTTCAGGCTCTCCCTTTCCACATAATTCCAGATTGGAGTTGGTGAGAAGAGAAGCCGTGTGAGTTCTGGAAGTCAGAAGAGAGGCAGCTGTTGTTATGTTCTGGTTATTGTCATCTCATGGTGATAAGAGATAGCCCAGAGGTACCGGCAGGGTCCTGTTTACTCGTCCCTCCTTCCTGATGGTGGCCTTGCCTGTCAAAAGTGTCTGCCTCCCCCCGACATTTTTCTGAGAACTCATAGAGGCAGTAGACATGAAGAGCCAACAAGCACCTTCCGTAGGCTTTGAGGTCCAAACTCTGGCAGGATGTGCTGGCTCCAGCACTGTCTGCAAGTTCTGACTTGTTTGCAACTTTCCTCTGTCCCTTCAACTCCGTTTTTCAGATCTTTACCTTCCCAGATCTTTCCACAATTGTGCAACTTCCAACTCCTGTAATAAATTCCTTCTTCCATATCACATGTAGTGGTTTGCTTCCCCGACTGAGTCATTTCTAAGCAACAACAACTGAATTGTATTTTCAAACAGAACCCTTCAAACGCTCTACCTTGTACACTCAAAACTTTCATCACCTGAAATTGTTTTGATTTTGAAGGTCTGATTTTTTTTCCCCTGGACTTTCTAAAAGTGGTTACTGTGCAGAGTGATGATCATAATGTGTCCAAATTGGAGACATTATCAGGATAGTGAAAAGGAATTTCAAGAAAATTGTAGAAGAAAATTCAACATTAGATTCTTATGCTGCTGAAAGAAATTGTGTGTGTGTGTGTGTGTAAATGTTTTAATATAATCCCGTTCTAGAACTATCTGGGCTACAGAGGTAGGCATGAAAGGTCTCAGGTGCCTTGGAGACAGAGAAGGAGGAGCAGGGCAGACCTTGGCAGGAAAGAGACTTTCCTTTTGCTAGCAGATGGAACCCTGCGAGGAGAGGAGTGTGTGGTTTGTTGGGTCTTGATGAAAGAGCAGCTGTTGAACAGAGGTTCTGATTCTACTCGTGACCAGATCAAGCCCAGAAATGAACTGAGCATTCTGTCTAGACTGTAGGGTAAGCAAATGGGTGGCTCACCTGATCTGTTCCTGCCCTGGGGAGAGAAGGTGCAGTTTAAGTCCAAGGCCAGTAATGAAAATGTGTTACCTTGTTGTTGGTATTGGAAAATGAGATTTGATCTAGAAAAGTGAGTGCCCTGGGAGTTCTTTCTTGTTTTTGTTTTGCTTTTTGCCTCTCTTCCAGAGCCAGCAAAGGAGAACCTGGGTATCTCCTAGTACAAGTTTTGCATCCTTATAGGCAAAAGCAATGGCTCTGGCATTGTGCTGGCCTTCTGTGGAGTTGTCCGGCCTTCTTATATTTCCATGGCAAACCCTGGGTCCTCCTGCAAGGTCTATACCTAATGCTGGACGTCTTCTGGGACAGGTCTCGTCCCTGGGCAGGCTGACAGGTTGCTGCCTTTGTTTTCTAGTGGCACTTCGTGCTCCTAACTTAGGCTGTATCACACTGTATTGTAATTAGCCATTTTTGTGGCAGCATAACCCAAGAATATATTAATTTGTGCAGGTTTTTTTCCTGGCACTTACTCTGTGGATCCAAAAACATTAAAACCAAGAAATCAAGAAATGCTGTCTCTGGGCATAGGGGGAGGTAAGAGGTGTCACAACTCCTTTGGAGTGTTGTGTATTCAGAAGGTGCCACCTTGCTATAAATGCATTTGCTTGGCTGGGCAAGGCACCAGAATTAATAATCTTTCAATCAGTTTGCCTATAAACCTTGATACCTATGTATATGCAAAGTTTTAAAAACTTGTAGGCACATCTAGAAATTGGGCCCTGTCCTCTGCGGATGTTTTGCAGGCCTACCAGGAGCAGAGCCTTCATGGACAAGGCCTATAGCTCTGCCTGGCTTCCAACTGGTGATTTTCTTGAGGCGAATCCCCTTTGCAGGCCTGGCGACCCCATGACCCATGCTGGATCATTAATAATCTCCCTTTTCTCCTAGGAGACTAATAGGATTAACAGACTGTGACAGTGTCTATTATTCTTAACGAAGTCATACCACACTGAAATCAGTGTCTTCCCCCCAAAGAATGAATTAGACATATTTCACCAAGGGAGAGTCAGGGAATATGTGCAAAATTCTTGTGACAAGTTTCTGTTTGCCCAGATAACATGCTTGCTCACTGTTTTCTATTAGATAATTGAAAGATACTCACTGCTTAACTCTTGAAATGAGGTGAGAAAATTGGGATTGGATATGTCTACTAAACCCATCACAAATAAGGTAAAGTGTGTGATTGGTGGGTGCCACTAAACCTATCGCATGGTGCTGATGGAGCAGAGTTGTACCTGGATGTCAGCTGGGACTCAAGTACATCTCTCCCATTGGAAGGCTTGCTGATGGCCTATAGGTTCAGGAAAATCCCTCCTGTCCCCTAACGTCAAGCTAGCCCTGCTTGGGTAGGTAAAAATTCATATCCCCCTGTGTCTGTCACATGGGATTCTGAAAATACTTTCACATTATAGTGAAAAGAAGTGAAATGAAACTTGACCTAGGAAAGGTCCTCAATTTTGGCAATGCTATAAAACAGTATTTAGGAAGGGTTTGGTTTCTGAAGGACAACATAATCCCTCTGAGGAGGTGTTCATACATAATTACTGCAAAGTCACAAGTGATTCAAGTCCCACAGGCCTCGTCTGGGCTGAAGTCACTCCAACAGAGGCCTGACCAGAAGAGCTTGGGTGCAGAGTCAAGATGCCAAGGACCAGGACAGCTCAAATGGAAGATTTACTTATTCACCTATAAGAGCCATGGTGACATAGCCAGAAGATCTGAATTAAGATATTCTGAATTAAGTGACTCTAAATGGAGGTGTGGTGGAGAAAGACACAGGTCAAAATAAAGAAGCAGAACTTGGTGTCAGGACTGGGGGATGAGCGAGTCCATAGCTGGGGCTCAAGCCAAGCAGGTGTCTGGTGTTTCCACAAGCTTTCCAGGTCCTCCTCTTCTCCCTTCATGTCTCTTTCATGTTTTTATGGAAAAGCTCCTCTCTTAGCTTTCTAAAAAGAGGTGCATGTGATGAGAATACTTTAAGACCTTGAAGTCTAAAAGTGTTTTTATTTTCCCTTATCTCATAATCGAGAGTTTGGTGGCTGCAGAATTCTAGGTCAAAAGACAAAGATCCATTATCTTCTAGCCTCACTCTTGTTCTTTGATGCAATTTTAAATGCTGATTTTTTGGGTCCTTTTCATTTCCTCTGTTCTCTCTCCAGATGTACATGTTAGATCTGCAGGATTTGTCTTCTAATTTGTTTCACATGCATATGATACATGGAAACTAGTGATAAAGGAGAAGCTGTGCAAATATCTGAGGGAAAAGTATTCTAGGTAGAGGGAACAGCAGGTGTGATGGCCTCGGTGAAGGACCACACCTGGCACCTTTGGAGATCAACACAGAGGCCAGCATAGATAAAGAAAAGTAAGTGAGGGAACCAGTCTCATATATATTTGTCCTAATAATTCTAAATAAGACAAGAAGTCTTAACTTAGTAAATGTAATCTTTTACATCACATTTGGTTCTAAAAGCTGATCTTACATTGAGTAATCTTAAGACTAACTAGTTCTTCCAATAGAAGAAGGCCTGGGACACAGAGAAGTGAAACTTAAATCATTTAATACAGGTGCTCACTCAGCATCTCTAGGGAGGGGTTTGTTAGAAGTGACTCTAGCAGGGTAGTGCCTGTGGCTTAAGGAGTAGGGCACTTCTGGTCAGGTACTGGGGATAGTGGGTTCAAACCTGGCTCTGGCCAAAAACTGAAGGAAAAAAAGTGACTGAAGCATCAAAGGCCCTTTTATAGATCCTAAAGTTCTCTCGTTTATATTATATTCATTGAGAAAAAGATCATGGACCTTACCCAGCTGACATGGTTCTTGTTTTTTACTTTTTTTGGGGGGGGGGAGCGCGGGTGTTTGCTTTTTGTTTATTTGAGATAGCCAGGGTCTCACTCTGTTGCCCAGGGTAGAGGGCAGTGGCATCATCATAGTTCACGGCACTCATCTGGACTCAAGGGATCCTCCTACCTCAGCCTCCATAGCAGCTGAGACTATGCATGTGTTCCACCACACCCAGCTAGTATTTCTAATTTTGCTAGAAATGAGGTCTTGTTCATTCTAAGGTAGGTCTTGAACCACTAGCCTCAAGCGATCCTCTAGCCTCAGCCTCCCCAAATGCTAGGATTACATTTATTAACTACCATGCCTGGCCCTGGTGCTCATTTGATGAGTATAAGTGAGGTTTTAAGATAGCTGTGATTATTTCCAGTGCAAAATTGATAAAACTTTGGGAGTTTTAATATACAATTATATGGCATAACTTATAAAGACTTGAATGAGCACTCTTATCAACAAAGAGTATATGGAACAAGTTCTTTACCAATCAAATCCACTTTCAGGATTTTGTACCCACTTTTAATGCACTGATTGCAAATCCAAAATAGTGTTTACCTGGACTATTTTTCCAGTCTTATCTTCTATTACTGGGCCCTTGACTTTCTACTCAAACTAGTCTGTATCTCTTTAGGCTTTTCTATGTCCTTTGTGTTTTCTTTCTGTTACCAGAAGTCCTACCCTCCGATCCCCCACTATGTCACCAGACTCCATTTGCCAAAATCCTATCCATCGATTAAGATCCATATCAAATAATTCCTTACTCATGCAGCTTTTCCTGAGCCTCTCAAGAAACTCGATCTTCTCCTTTAAAACCCATAACATGTTATTTGTACCTTTCTAACTATACTGATTTTATTCTCCTTGGGAATATACCCCCATCTTCCTTTTACGTCGTAAGCGTCTTTTTTTTTTTTTTTTAATTAAATCATAGCCATGTACATTAATACAATCATAGGGTACAATGTGCTGGTTTTATGTACAATTTGAAATTAAGCTTCTTGAGGGTAGGAATCATGTCTTATCGATCTTCCTTCTATATTTAGTACCAGAAGACTTTCCATCACTGTTGTTAAAATGAATTTCATATAACAAATCTGCAGACAAAGGTCCATAGTCTCCTGTTAAAAAGCAAACAAAAGCTTCCTAATATATAGGAAAACGCAGGTGTGCATTCTTTTAAAAAAGACTTCTATCCCTGGATAAAACTATTTTCCATTCTATCACAGGTGACTATCAGCTTCTCTATCCTGCCTTTTTTCTTAGCAAGAAGATGTCCCATGTTGATCAGATTTTGTTGAACAGAATTATTTTATTTAAGTATCATTAAAGTTAAATTTGATATTCCTTTGGAGAAGTCTTTCCCAAACACCCCTTGCAAGCAAACAAAATAAGCCAGAAGGTTAAACTATTAGCTTTGAAATGGCTTTGATTAGTTAGCTGGCTTAAAACGCTAATGTTTTCAGCGTGTCCGTCCACAAGAAAGGGTGAGCCGGGGGGATGGAGGCACAGTTCTTCATCTTTATTAGTCTTGCCAGAATAAATGTCCTCAGATATATTTTCCAAAAATTTATTTTAAGATTTTTGTGATTAAAAAAATCAGCAACTTCAAAAGTCCTTTTAGATTATTGTCCTATATTTAAACTTTAGATCATCCTTATATGAGGGGTTTAAAAAGTCTATTTAAGGAGCTTTTTGGAAAGATTACTGATGAAAGTCTGGGCTAAAAGTCATTGGTTCATATTTCATTAGTCCTTATGCTGATTGTCACAGTAAATCTTACCCTGGACACTTGTCCATTCCTATGAAAATAACACTCTCTCCTTTATTTCTATTTTTTAGCTTCCATTAAACTGAGGCTTAGCGCTCAGTCTTTTTCAGACATGGATCAGATTACCAGAAATAAGTGTAATGGTAAAACTCTCACTTAGCAACTGAAATAAATTTATCTGCCTCTTTAAGGGAACATGGTTATATCTCCTCGTGTATTTAAAAAATATGAATGCATGAAATGTATATAATAGATTTCTCCACTGAATAACAGCAGTGCAAAAGACCTTGAGATTTTAAATATTATCAAGAAATGTTTCCTGTCATACCAAAAAGTTAGCTCTTTGGATAATGCAGTCGCAGTAATCATGTGGTTTACCATTATTTTTATTATTTATTCACCACAACAACTCTAAGTTGGGTTCAAAAAAATACACATACAATATATTCATATATAATTTGATTACTTTATTCAAAGAAATCTGATATGTGCATCCTTTCCTGACACGTGAGTTGAGTAAGTCCTTGTTTTTCAGCAGCTGCTTTTTCAAATTTAATCTTGAAACAAACTGCATCAAGGTTGGTGTTAAAAGTCTATCTGATGAAAATCTTTCCAATTTTATTATGTTCAGATTTACAGATAGATTGCCCATCAGTCACTTTTAAATGGAAGTAGCATTTCAAAATGAAGGCTTTCTTTTTCTTTTTGTTTTAGTAATGGGGCTTTGCTAGTATTGAAAATAGGATAATAATCATTTGCCAGTCGAGATGTAGCTTACTATCCAATTTTCAGATTAACATTGAATTTCTGGCACTGCTTGTTTAATGTCCTCACACAGCCTGAAACCAAGTATAAGCTCTGTATTGCCCGATTGTAACATTCATCTGGCTTCCTGCCGTGAAAATGAATGTATTAATACTCAATTCTTGAGAGTGTTGTGAAGTTCAGTTAATTAATGTTTATAAAAGCTTCTTGAGATTGTCTGCTGCAAGATATTACATGAGTTAAAATTGTATAAAAAGCAAACATGAAAAGCACTCTAGAAATTGTTGCTTAGAAAATATAGAAGTGCCCTATCTCTTAGCCATGTCTTGAATCAATGACTTCTGATTTCTTTAATTTATTATAGTATTTGATAGCTAATGCATAAAGATGACTTAAAGGTGCTTCATCTCTTTTCACAGTGCAGAGGTCTTTATGAAATTTTGCTCAGAAGGGTTTACGTAAAGCATTTATCTGGGGCTTATTCAGGCGGAACATTCAAATCAAGGGTCTCATAAAAACTAAAATGTTAGCTGGAAGATTAATTCTTGCTCCCAAGTGAGTGACCTTGTGGTAAGCATTCTAATGGTTCCCCAATATCTAATCTTCATTTCTCTCTTATAGCAACAGAATGCCTAATTTTCTGCTGGGCAGATGGCCATCCTGCAGAGAGTCTGTTACTGTCTGTCTTCCATACACGTGAGTGTGACTTGTGGTGTCTAAGTTCTGGCCAGTTGCATGTGAGAAGAACTGATGTGGGAAACTTCTAGGTACTCCCCTCCTTAAGAGGTGGGCGTGCCCTTCTTTCTGCCTTCCCTCATGCTGCTGTGTGGAATGTAGGTGTGGTGACCAGCCACATTGGGTATGTGGATGGAGAAAGGTGGAGGAGCACTGAGATAACAGGAGAGGGGACCTGGACAACTCACAGAGCAGAGCTGCCACGCCAGCCCTGCACGGCCGACCTGTGGTATTCAGCCTTAGCTATAAATCACTGGTTATATCCTAACTTGTGCCTGTTACTGCAGAAAGCTAAGGGGAGCGGGGGGAGTAATTCAGTTTTCAGATCTTATCCCCAATTGCCCACTCCTGAAATCGAGTCTAATTGAAAACCAACTGTAAGTTTTATGTTTCTGCTGGGTACATTGGACGTTTACATTTGGGGTGTAACTCCTTATCCTAAAATGGATAAAGAAACCTTTCTACTTTTAGACCTCCAACGACACTAGAGAGCTCTACTTTAAAATGACTTTATCCCCCAAAGTCCTAAATCTTTATAAAAGTAGTTGAATACAAAAAAATTAACTCAAATTATACAATTTTAATATATTAAATGGGTAAAAAAAACCTGATTGACCATTGCACCCTTCCTGACTCTTACTCATTCTTATGCTTATCAGCGCTGAGTGGCTTAGTGGCAGTAATCGGTTTCTCGAAATGACAAAACTCAATAGAGCTAACTGTGTATTCTTACTTTTGTTTCTAAATGTTATCTCTGTTCTAAATTCCTCAAGCACTCACAATTTATTAAGTGCTCAGGAAGGTGATACTACTGTAACAAAGGTGCTTCATGTATAGTTTTCATTTCCTTCCTACATATTTTTTGCTTTCATGTAAATGGGGAATACACGCTCCCCAATTTTAGATCAAATAATTATGTCAGTGGCTCAGTGAACATAGCTGCTTAAAGTACAAAGTCAAATATTAAATAACAAATATACCTCTGGCTTGTTGCATTAAATAAGGATAAGTAGTGTGTTTATGATGATACTTACACTTTTCACATTTTTTGACCACTAGCAATTTATCTACTTACATGTTTTTTCCACTCAGTCACCCTTAGGTTGAATGCTGTGGTCTCATAACTAACAGTAACCTCAAACTCTTGGGCTCAAGCAATCCTCTTGTCTCATCTTCCCAAGTAGTTGGGACTACAGGTGTCTACCACAACCCCCAGCTATTTTTTAGAGAAGGGGTCTTGCTCTTGCTTCAGGCTAGTCTTGAACCCCTGAGCCCAAGAAATCCACCTCCCTTGGCTTCCCACAGTGCTGGGATTATAGGCATGAGCCACCTAATTTATATTTTATTAAGGCATTTTCATTTCTTCCACCAAAAGTAATTGCTTTGATTATCTATTGCAGTGTAACAAATCCTCTCAATACTTGGACTTGAAACCATAACAATTATTCATTTTGCTCACAAATCTGAAATTTGGGCATTGCTCAGAAGGGATAGATCATTTCTGCTCCATCAGACATCACCTAGGTCAGCTCAACTGAATCTGGGCAATCTGTTTCTAAAATGACTTAATTACAATGATTGGCAAGTTGGCATCAGCTCTGAGTTGAGAGAAGTAACCAGGGGTTTGGTTTGTTTCCCTGTTGGCCTGTCCACAATGCTGCTGGAACTCCCTTCCAACATGGCGGCTAGCTTCTAAGAGTATGTATTTAAAAAGACAGAAAAACGAAGTTGCCAGTTTCTTAAGGTCTGGACTTGAAAACTGGCACATCATCACTTCTGCTATGTTCTCCTGGTCAAGCAGTTGCAGAGCCCTCCCAGATCTAAAGAAAAAGGGACAGAAAACTCACCTCTTTATGACAGCAATGTCAATAATTTGTGGGTATCTATAATATATTACAGTATTAAACCCTTTCCAACTAATATTGAAGACACAATAACAGAAAGAAAAGTAGTTAAGAAAATGAGCAGCACTTTTTTGCTATGAAAAAGTGATAGAACACCCTCAAAAAGAAGAAACAGAATGGTTTGAGGAGCAAGTTAGAAATATTTGGAATTGTGTATTCCAGTGGTTCTGATCTTTTTGGATTCATGATATGATATAGTTAGGATATTTGACTCCTCTGAATCTCCTGTTGAAACCTGATCATCAGTGTTGGATATGGGGCCTGGGTGGGAGATATCTGGGTGCCCTCTCAGAGATAATGGGTGAGTTCTCACTTTATTAGTTCACACCAAGAACTGGTTGTTTAAAGGAGCCTGACACCATCTCCTCCCTTTCTTGCTCCTGCTCTTGCCATGTGACATACATCACTCGCCTTTGCCTTCTGCCTTGTTTGGAAGCTCCCTGAAGCCCTCATCAGAAGTACATGCTACTACCAGGCTTTAGTACAGCCTGCAGAACTGTAAACCAAATAAATCTCTTTTCTTTGTAAACTACACAGCTTCAGGTATTTCCTTTATAGCAATGTAAAACAGACTAGCAAGTGATATCCAGTGTAGCAGCAGAATATTTTTGGACAGTGTATACCATGCACTGATGGCTTCCTACACAGCATTCACTCCCTTCTTGTTTCTTACTTAGAGACCTCCAAATTTATTTATGTCAACAATGTACCCATGTTAAAATTTTCACATCTCTAGATTTTTTTACATTTAAGAATTTCCATGGGGCAGAATTGCAGTCCAATTTATTGTGAACAGAAATCATTAGGTACTAATTCTAGGAAAACACTTGTAAGAGGACTAGTTCAGCCTTTTTGTTATTATTCTTAATTCTTCATTTGGATTTCTAATATGGTGTCTGACAGTTTTGTGTTAATAGATGATCTCAAGGAAGAAAGCAACACATCAAGGATCCATAAGAGGAAAAGTGGAAGGCTGGGTTCTTGAGAGCCTTGTACAATCATCATAGCAGTCTTATACTGTCTACTTAGAATTTCTCAAAACATAATATAAATTATCCTATATTTAGTTAAACCACAGCATTTGGATTTCAGTTGCCTAAAGTCAAATTCAATTTCTAAGTGAATTACTGCTCTAAAGAAATCAGCAATAATTACAACATAATCATGGCTAGGGATGAACAATGTCTCACAAGATCTGTAAAAGCATCTGCAGATTCTCCTGGTCACTGTGTTTCTATAAGAATAGAGCTGTAGTGTTCTGAATGCCCTTCTTCTATATTCATGAAGCAAAGTTTTGGCATGTTCAGTAAGTGTGGGCTCATTGTGCCAGCAAGACATTATAATATGTTTCTTATCTCTTATATGCAGTGTATTGAGTCCTCTATAATGGGGAACATGGTCCACTCAGCTCAACATTTCATCTAACAAACAGCACTTCACTTGGCTATACCAAAAATAAATAAAAATGGAGCAGTTTACCAATGAAATGCTGGCAATAGATCACTGATGGAATCATTGTTATAACCCCAAAGTATAATTTTGGCTAAGTTTAAGTGATATTGTGGTGATACAATTTTAGGAGCCACACCCAAGTAGTAGCATTGTATCAATAGATGGGTATGGATATATAGATTGGGATGATTTAATGGAGACCACATTAACAGTGGCTTAAACATGATAGTTTATTTTTCTCTCATGTAAGAGTCTGAGTTGGGAGGTGGTCGAGGAGAGTTAGGGTGAGAGGTTGGGTTGGCAGTAAGGCAGCCCTAGTTCACTAGGAAATCTGGGTTCCTGCTACCCCATTGCTAGACCATCACCTACACTCAAGTATTGTCTTGATCCACAAGTGATGGGCAAATCTCTCATAAGGATGTGATTCAGAACTTGTCCACATTCTTTCTGCTTACATCTAGTTGATTGCTTGCTTATTAACAAGCCACAGCCAGCTCTTAGGAAATGCCTCTAGTTGGGACCTCAGGTGCCTAGCTAAAAAGGGGAAGGTTCTATCACCAAAAAAGAAGGAGGAAATGGGTGCTTGGTGACAATTGGCTGCCTTTTTCACAAGTATCTCATCTACCTTCAGTGGAGGGGTGGTCTGTTATGCTGGCTCTGTCATGCTTCTTGGCTTTTATAAAGGGATGTCCTACTGGACTATGGTCCTCCTGCTGTTGACAGTCTGTGGACCTTCTCTCAATCAGCAAAGTGTTTTTGTTCTCCAGTTCTTCATGAATACCAGATGCCTTATAAGCTCCTGCCTTCCTCTTGGTTTCTGCATTCTGAGTTCAGAACTGTCTCACCTCACTGCCACCTTGATTAGCACTTTTTTGCTTTTGTTAACCACATTGAAATACCCAAAGTAAACATTCTTTATTTTATTTTATTTATTTTTATTTTTTTGAGACAGAGTCTCACTTTGTCCCCCTTTCTCTCCCTCACCCTCCCCTGGTAGAGTGCTGTGGCATCATACACAGCTCACAGAAACCTCAAACTCTTGGGCTCAAGCAATGCTCTTGCCTTAGCCTCCCAAGTAGCTGGGACTACAGGTGCCCACCACAACACCTGGCTATTTTTAGAGATGGGGTCTCAATCTGGCTCAGGGTAGTCTCAAACCTGTGAGCTCAGGCAATCCACCTGCCTCGGCCTCCCAGAGCGCTAGGGTTACAGGCCCCAGCCTCCCAGAGTGCTAGGATTACAGGCATGAGCCACTGCGCCCAGCTACCTAAAGCAATCATAAGTTTAGCAAACTTTGCTGAAGACCAAGGGTGGTGGCAGGGGATGAAGGATCACAACACGGAGTCTTCTACCTTCTAGTGGCTTCTGTTCTCCCTCAGCTTCCTTCCCATCTCCATTCTCACTCATTCTTTCCAAACTGCCCCATGGTCCTCCAGATTCCTTTCCTTCTGTCAGGCAGAGCTGTTGTTCTGCTCCTCTCAAGCCTTCATAGCCCTGCCAGACCCTTCTATCCCAAGTATTATTCCCAGCAAAAGTTGTTTTTTCCCTTAAAGGAATTCCAGTGCCAGATGTTGAAATAATAAATTTCCCTGCTCCATTATAAAATGAAATAGACTTCTGCATTTGTTGTAAAAATGTTGTTGAGGATGACGTTCATTATATCACACAGTTTCCCCAGAATAAAGCTCCACAGCAGAATGTTCTTTCAGATTTCAGTGCCAGAAAAAACTTTGCTTCTCCTAAAGCATGCTTCCTCTTTTTTGATAACAAGAGCTATATAACTTGCCATACTTTGTGAACTGTATAACTCAGAGCCAAATTTTTTAGCTCTCTCATTGCAATCGTGTTAAATATAAAATTAGCATATTTGTGTTTTCCTCGTTTGCTTGGGCCATTTTAAATGTTGATAATAGTGGTCTACTTTCTGTTATATGTCATTTAAAATATTTTTAAAAAGTCAAGATAAAAGTAAGTTAATAAGTAAATAAGCAGCTTAGAGGTCATTTAAGGCATTAGTAGGCAGTGTTTTTGACCTCCCTACTACTTAGGTAAGGCAAAAGGCACACCTACCCTGATCATTTCCACTTTCCACTAGGGAAAAATAACGTAGTGAAGATGGTACTTTTAGGTTAAGAATGAACATTAAAAAAAAAAATCAACTCTTACTAACTGATAAGTCTAGATACTTTGTCTCCTTCAAATCTTATTTTGAAATTTGAGCTCCAGTGTTGGAAGTGGGGTCTGGGAGGAGGTTTAAGCCAGCTCTCATGAATGGCTTGGTGCCATCCCGGCAGTAATGACTGACCTCTCACTCTATTGGTTCTCATGAGAGCTGGATGTTGAAAGAGCCTGGCACCTCCCTCTGTTCTCTCCATGTAATGCCTGCTCCCCTTTCCCCTCTGCCATGTGTGGAAGATTCCTAAGACCCTCACCAGAAGCAGGTGCTGATACCAACCTCCTTGTGCAGACATGTTAGTCAAATAAACTTCTTTTCTTTATAAATTACTCGGCCTCAGCTATTCCCTTATACCAATACAAATGGACTAAGAGATTAACTCATTTACTAGAAACACCAGATGCTTTTGTGCCTTTTGGGTCCCTTCAAGGTTATTCTCTCCAAAAGTCTTTGGTCATTTGTTTCATTCCAGCCACTATTAGTGACCACATTGGAGAGAGCTCCAACTGATTTCAAGGGAGCACGACTTGACAGCAGCCCTCCTTTTGCTTGTACCCTGCACTACTCACTTGATACCCTGGGACTTCCTTGTTGATTGTGAGAAAAGAGATACTATGAGATCCATTTGGTGCTCACAGTATGGAACCTAGAAATGAGTAGGAGCTGGCACTGATGGGGTAAACCTTTGACTAATATGAGGTGTAAATCAGTAACTAAAATATTCTACTCCTCAACCCCAAAGGACTTGCTGCCTTAAGTTACAATCATTCATACAGATTCTTGGAGGAAGGTTTTAAGAAACTGAATAATCAGTTGCACCTGATGCCAAGGGGTGCCCAGGTTGGTAACACGCCCTTATTTTGCTTTCCCAGTATCGCTGCTTTGTTTATGTATTTTTTTACTTCTGTTTCACTGGGCTTTATTCTCCAATAAAGGAGCAGCAAACAAGCTTTTGCTTAAAGTTCTTTCTGGAGAATATAGGGTAGGAAATATAGTTACTACACTCATGCTTATTCTATGCATAGGATACACTCATGGTGACATGCATGTCCTAGAAAAAACAACTTTAGGGTGGGGTTTTGGACCTAACTTATTGCTGTCTGAAAGCAATGGGGACCTAATTTCTTGTGTTAAGTGGGATGGTGATAACACTTGGCATGCAATGCCATCACATTTATTGATATTCATTTGTGGTTAATTGGGATGAGCCATAGGTTGAAGGTAAGAGGCTGGGATAGAAGAAGCCTATGGCTTCACCAGCATTAGAATGTAATGATTATAAAGATTTTGAAGTAGACTAGCTTTTATTAAGAGGGCTGGAGCCTCTCAAAAATACTTGTAGATAGCCTCAGCATAGCCAACTGAAGATGTGCTGTGACGGTCAGAGACCCTCTCTGTAGGACCTTTATTTTCTGTAATTGTTAGACAGAATATACTGAAAATAAGGCCTAGGATCTTATATTAAGGATGCACAATCTAGTGGCATGATATCTGTTATGAGTTCAATTGTGTCCCCTTAAAAATGAATTGAAATTCTAACCCTTGGCACTTCATAATGTTACCTCATTTGGAAATAGGGTTATTGTAGGTATAATTAGTTAAGATAAGATTATATAGGAACATTCTCCCTGGATGAAAGATTTAAATTTTAGGTAGGAAACAATAAAAATTCTTGAAGAGAGTATGGGAAAAAACACTGGAAAATATTGGCCTAGGTAAAGATTTTATGAGGAAGACACCCCTGGCAATTGCACCAACACCAAAAATAAATAACTGAGACATGATTAAGCCAAAAAGCTTTTGCACAGCTAAGGGTAACACAACCAAAGTAAACACAGGCTTGGGAGTGGGATAAGATTTTTGAATGTTTTGAATCTGACAAAGGCCTGATAACTAGAATCTACAGAGAACTCAAATTAATCAATAAGTAAAGAGCAAAAAATCCCATTTCTAAGTGGGCAAAAGATATGAACAGAAACTTCTCTGAAGATGACAGACGAATGGCCAACAAACATGAAAAAATGCTCATTGTCTCTAAGCATCAGAGAAATGCAAATCAAAACCACTCTGAGATATCACTTAATTCCAATAAGATTAGCCCACAACACAAAGTCCCAAATCTGTAAATGCTGGCATGGATATGGAAAGAAGGGAATTCTTCTGCATTACTAGTGGGATTACAAACTAATACAACCTTTATGGAAAGAAGTATGGAGGATTGTCAAAGAACTAAAAGTTGACTTTCCATTTGATTCCATAATCCTATTACTAGGTATCTACCCAAAAGAAATGAAATCATTTTACCACAAAAATATTTGCACCAGAATGTTTATTACAGCTCAATCCATAAGTGCCAAGTCATTGAAGCAACCCAAATGCTCATCAACTCATGAATGGATTAACAAACTGTGTTATATGTACACCATGGAATGCTATTCAGCCATATGAAAAGATGGCTGGTTATCTATATGTACCTGGATGGAGTTGAAACACATTCCTCTTAGTAAGGTAGCTTATGAAATGTAAAAAAAATCCAATGTACTCAATACTAGTATGAAACCAATATATGAAAAATTACACACCCATATGAATGGTAAAGCTCAAATATAGTCTAGTGAAGGGGAGGGATGAGGAGGGAGTAGGGTAGGGTGATTGCTGGGAGGAGTCAGGGCAATTGGTGGGATCTCGCCTAATGTGCACAATGCAAGGGTATTCAGCTCACCCCCAGGTGAAGGGTTTTTCTACAACTTGAACTTTACCTTGGAAGTGAGAACAAAGTAACCTAAAAATTTGTACCTTCATATTAATTTGAAATAAAAAAAAAACAGATTTTACAGAAACAGGGCAGTCCCCTAATTCAATATGACTGGTGTCCTTATAAGAAGAAAAGAGACAGACAGAGACACACAGGGAGAACACCATGTGATGATAAAGGCAGGAATTAAAGTAGTGTTGAAGTTACAAGCCAAGGAACATTGAAGATTGCCAGCAAACATCAGAAGCTAGGGAGGGGGAGGGAAGGATTCTTCTATAGGTTTCAGAGGGATCATGGTCTAACTAACAGCTTCATTTCAGACTTAGAGCCTTCAGAATTTTGAGATAAGAAATTTCTGTCATTGTGTCACCTGACATAATGGTACCTGTGGTACTTTGTTAGGGTAAACATAGGCAACTCATATAATATCCCATTACAACTTTACCTACCACATATGGTCTCATTTTATGACAAAGGAGTTGCAATAATGGGCACATGGCAATAGGATTTACCAATATGACCATGTACACTATTACCTAGAAATAGCTAGCCCAACAGGATAGCGGAATAGCCTATTAAAAAAGCTCAGTTAAGAGGCTAACCATGGACAACATTGCATAGTGTACAGCACTGTCCTCCAAGGTGTGGTATATGTGCAAAAAAGTTGATGTATGTGCATGTCCCCAACAGCTAGAATACACAGAGACAGAGATCACCATTGCTTCCAGAAAGACACAAAATTCATGCTTTCTGAACCCATATACTTAGATTCTGACAGGTTAGAAGTTCTGGTTCCTAGGGAAACTCTTTCCATCACATGATCCAGCAGAGATTTAGCCAAACTTGAAACTGTGACTACTATCTAATCACTTCTCACAAAGAAAGGAGATTCTATGTTGATGTAGATAATCAACTGTGATTACCATGAAAATTTCAGACTGCTGCTATAAGATATGGGTAGGGAGGAGTATATTTAGAAATAGGGTATTTGCTAGGGAATTTCCTGGTACTTTAATGTCCAGGGATAAGGGCAAATGAACAGTTGTGGCAATCGTGGGTCAATAAGAGCAAGGCAATGTAAGCGCTTAGAACCCTCAGAGGTAAAGGTTCTCACTAGGCAAAAAAACCTCATCAGCCAGCGTGTTAGCCAAACGTGAGGCTGTCTAGAATTGATGCTGGAGGAGGGAAGATGAGATGATTAATATCAATTATGATCAAGGTTATTACAGGACCAACAACAGAAAACTCACTGATCATTTTCACTGATTTTCTTGCCCTAATTGTCCTGCTTTGCTGGATTGCACTTGGTAATAAAGTGGCAGCTATAAGTTTTTGCCTCCATCTCTGCTTTCTGGCAAACCTGGCTATGAAAGTAGGATTTAGAAACTGGCTCTTAATCACATATACAAGTGAAAAATCTATGGAGGCTTACATCACTCTCCCATAAGAAACTAAGAAAGGACTTTTGTACATTCTCTGATCCACTGGTCCATACAATTATTTCAAGGACTGTCTTATGAAGATTGGGAGGCTCTAGAGCTGGAATTTTCTTGGATGAATAATATAACTAAGTATTCTAAAAACTTTGATTAGTGATGAGTGCTTGAAAAGTATTGCTGACATTTGAAATTTGTGGAAGAAATCCAAGAAGATGGGAAGCTCTAGGGCAGTATTTTTATCGTGTTTTTTCTTATGGGGAGGGGAGAAGAAGAGTCACGTTATCACATTGGATCTCAGAATTACAGTAGACTGGAACAGCAGGGCTAGAAAGGCAGAGTTGGGTTAGTTAGGGCAAGACTGAGAGAGAAGTTTAAAAGACTGATTGGAATTAAGGTATCAGAAGCTCGAGTGAGAACCTAACAGATGGTCTGCTATGAGACCAGCAGTCAAGGCCTAAGAAGTGTGGAGAAGGCAGACGGGGATTAGAAGACAGGAGTACACAAAACAAATGGCTGAACTGGTGCCCCTGGCAAAGGTAGCACAGCAGCAAAAGCATAGGCTAGGACACTGGGAACTGAGACAAAATCTCCTATTTTTTTAATAGTACCTATCTTGATGTAAGTCACAGTATTCTTAAAAAATCTTTTACACATACTTTCTGGGTTTCTCTATATTTCCAGGGAATTACTGGCCCAGGATCCAAGGCATCAAGACTTAGGAAGGTTCTTATAGGTTCCAAAAAGTTCTTATAGTAGGCAAAAATGAGAATTTTAAAGAAAAATAGCTTTTTCATCTTCTGGGAAAATCTCAATGACTTTGAGTAGATTCTTGTCAAAGAGATGGCAATAGAGTGGCAGTCTAGGTTCTTGCCTCCTCTTTGAAGACTTTGGGATTTTATTTCCAGCATGGTCTTTGGAGGTGTAGCAACCTCTTTGAGGGACGCTGTATGAATGTGGTCAATTGCTCTGCACTCTGTTAACTTTCCCAAACTAATTTAAGGTAAGACTGATAAAGATGTGCTTTCTTCTTCGTTTATGTTATAAACAGTCTCCATCTGCTTCTGACAGTTCCTGTTGCTAGGAAGTAACTCGCCAGAATAAATGGAAAGCATTTTACTATTTTAAATGATAAATAGATCATAGAGAATACATCAATTATTATTTCTTGCCAGAAGGAAAAAGTTTGGACATCCTTATATTTTAATAGATAAATGAACTAATGACAGTTCTGCTTTCTTATCTTGCTTCCTTTAATTCCAACAGCTATTATTGCTCCCCTTTACTAGATGAGAAAAATTGAGGCTCAGAGGGTTTAGCAATTTGCAGAGTTAGCAAGTATAGATTTGAAGCCAGCTCTTCCTGGTTCCAAAGCAGAGCTGGGTCACTTTTTAAAAAGCCTTTATTATTTTTACAGGCTGTCCACCCACAAATGACAAGAGAACCTTCATGGAGTTATCTTTTTGAGATACCCACCCTTTTATTGCCACTCTAATATTAATGTGCCTTGATTGGGAAGTTCAGAAAACATTAAAAAGTAAAAATGAGGCAATATCAGTGAAATGATTTAAAATTATTTAATACCATCTGTTCAAATATTGATTGCATTTAGAAAAGAAGAAAGTAGAGAACCTCTTAAAAAGCAATCGGATTGAAAATCACATTGTGAAATGCAAAGTCCAGCTGAAGTAATGTCATTTTATATTGTGAGAACATTTGTTAGAATAACAAAGAATGAGGGAGCTACATGCTCGTTTTAGGGGAAGAATCAGAATCCTGAAGGCGTGGCAACCGGCAGCCTAAAAAGTCTGCAGTTCCACTTCTGCAAACAGGCACTGTAATTAATGGAAGCTACCATAATTAACCTCCCTAGAGGGCAAGGCCAAATCCACTGCTAGAGAGTTTCCTGAGCAAATCCAAAGTTTAGTATTAGAAAGTCCCAGTTAAAAGCATAGACTGTCTCAGACTTTCTGGAACCTTCTTACTGGTCCTTTAACATCAGTGTTTACAAATACATTATACTTCACCTAGCATATAATAAGAATGAACTATATGAGGTATTTTCCAACCCAGAGAGATAAGATATTAGAAGAGTTAGGCAGCTGAATTTTTATAAAGTTAGGCATATTATAATAAATGCCTCCTTAATTAACCTAGAGAATGTTGTTCACATCATTAAGAGTAATACAGACCTCGTTTTAGCATAGAGCTTGTTTCATGATTTAGTTATGTCATGAAAAAAATTATGTCTCCAGCTACCTTAAACTGCACATATAAATATTTAATATTATATAAATCAGTTGTAAGAAATATAGAGATTTATATTAACATATAATCTCTATTTAATACAAAATTAGGTTTTGTTTGTTTGTTTGACAGAGTCTCACTCTTTTGCCCAGGCTAGAGTGCCATGATGGCATCTTAGCTCACAGCAACCTCAAACTCCTGAGCTTTAGCAATGTTCCTGCCTCAGCCTTCCAAGTAGCTGGGAATACATGAATGTACCACTATACCCAGCTAGTTTTTCTATTTTCAGTAGGGATGGGCTCTTGCTTAGGCTGGCTGATCTTGAACTCCTCAGATCAAATGAGCCTCCTGCCTTGGCCTCCTAGAGTGCTAGGACTACAGGTATAAGCTCCCACACCCAGGTGATACTCTAGTTTTAATTAGGGAATTTTTTTCCTCCAGTAAATGTTGCTAAAATTTTGGGAGGAAAATTTAAAAAAATTATCATTAAATAGAAAACACAGTAGCACATATTATGTAGGGTAGAGCATACCAATAAATAAAGGACATATTTATTTAAAAGTGATGTAGGGGCTTTTTCTTTCTAGAAATAACACTAGGAATATTCATTCATATTCTTCTTTCTTTTTTTAAAATTCTCAAAGATTTTTTAATAGTACCTATCTTGATGTAAGTCACAATATTCTTAAAAAGTCAACTTTAAAATTACATTATTGATTTTTTTTAACCATGTCAAAAGGCAATATTTAATGCTAGTTTTCAAAAGGTGAATTAAATTTATAATCTAGTTTGAAACGTCAATGGGAAACAATTTGAGGAAGCTGAAAAGTTTCATTAAATGATATTGCCCTTAATAGAGACCTTGCACAGAAATGCCTCAATTCATGGAAATATTTGAGTAACATGCTATTTTATTTAACTGTTTTTTCTTTAACTTAATAAATATTTCATTTTCCATTCTTACTGAAAATATTTTTAAAATATATTCATAATCTTTACTGTCACAGCAAAGGCAAAAAGTCCATTAATCTTTCTTTGGCCAATGAGAATTTCCAGAGTCTAAGATTGATCTTTCTGAATGTCAATAATCCTTTTACACTCAGAGATTGGGATGAATGTGTATGACTTCAGCACATGCCCAGAGAATCGATTATTTGAATAAATCCTTGATTTGAACTTTCTTTCTCAAGATGTGCTTCTTTTTCCTTGCCCACAAAATAGAGTTCTAACAATGATTTAG
Source organism: Arctocebus calabarensis (assembly GCA_963573935.1). Lineage (NCBI taxonomy): Eukaryota > Metazoa > Chordata > Mammalia > Primates > Lorisidae > Arctocebus > Arctocebus calabarensis. The sequence goes on from CAUYON010001729.1 coordinate 49,154, forward strand.
GGTTGGAAAGTTTTAATCGGAGGCTCTAGTTAGTTAGATGTTAGTTGAGATAGGATTTTACCATATTCTTGAGGAGCTTTCAGTGAGCTCGGAAGGTAGACTGCTGGGGCCTAGACCATCAGCCAGCAATGATTCCCTCGACAGGGTGTATGACAGGTTGAGAAGTGGACAAGAGGAAGCAAGCTTGATACAGAGATGGGCTGTGAGTGAGGATTGTCTGTTTTGCATCCCAACATTGTTACAACCTCTGGCTTGACTTTGGAAATGAGAGTTCAAATATGGTGGGGGTATCGTAACCAAGGAGTAGAACCAGGTGGACAGTGGTTGTTTGACTTTGCAAGATGTTTGTGTAGTGGTGTTTGTGACAAGAGGATTCAACCTGGGGAAGGAAGATTGGAAGGAGACATGAGAGCCTCTAGGTACTAGCTGGATTTAGAGTAGGGTCCCCAACCTAAAGTGGGACTGGGAAACTCAATAAGATGACTGAAGAGCACACAAACTATGCAGTAGAAAATCAAGCCAGAGATTTCCTGTCAACATGGTGAAAGAGGATGACAATAGAAGAATTGCTTGCACCACTATAGAGACACTGGAAAATAGATATTCATTTTTAAAAGCAAGTAGCCAAGCTTGAAAAAAGGAAAGTAAAAATTCCTACTATCAGAAATGAAGAGAGAATATAAAACCAGAACTGCAAGTGGAGGTGAAGCTGTGGAGGTTCACAGAGGTTTCCTAATGGAACTAAAATTTGAGGGCTGGGCCTAGAGTCCAGGTTGGAGAAGGGAGGTGACGTCCCAGACCCATATGAGGCAGATAGGGGCACAGAGCCTGCCACGTGAATGGGGGCCTTATGTGAAATAGGACTACAAAAAGTTCTACCCTCTGGGGTTGGCCTGGCGCAGGCTGAGTAAAGAAATCTGCAGGAACTTGAAACCTAAGTCAGTACCAAGCAGGTGCGTGTTCTGAATTTGCACCACTGCTGGGGTGTGGGACTCCCATGTGGAGAAATTAACACTAATCCTGCACTGGAACTTTCCAGGCCTCTGGAAGAAACAAGAGTGGAACAGGTTTGAAAGGTCCTGCAACACGGAGCACAGTGGAATTAAAAAAAAATTAGAAAACAAAACACCCTGAGGGAGAGAGAGCGGCTGCAGCAAACAGGAGAATCTGTACCCCAAGAATTGGAGGTTATAGAATAATCTGAAATATACTAGGTGCATTGAAAGAGCTTAAAGAGATAAAAACAAAGAATAAAAAATCATAAAAAATAGAGTAGTATGAGGAAAAAGGCATAGTTATAAAGCACATGTAGTAAGTGAAATGAAAACTCAACAAACTTTTAATTTATTTTTTTTTTGAGATGGCGTCTTACTCTGTTACCCCAGGCTGATGTGCTATGGCATTACAACTCACAGCAACCTCAAACTCCTGGGTTCAAGCAGTCCTCCTATCCAGCCATCTGAGTAGCTGAGATTACAGGTGTGCGTCACCACGCCTGGCTAGAGATGGGGACCCCTTAGTAGAGATGGGGACTCACTTTACTGAAGCTAGTCTAAAACTCCTGAGCTCAAGCAATCGTCCTGCCTCAGCCTTTCAGAGGGCTAGGATTACAGGTGTGAGCCACTGTGTCCAGCTGCCAACAGACAATATTCAAAGCTGTCAGAGGGAAACAGAAGATAATCTAAACTCTGAAGGAAATGACATAAGACCAAGAACCATTTTCTCACTGAAAAAATAGATGAAATGCATTTTTAAAAGCTGAAGTAAAACAACTATGAATTTAGAATTCTACAACAGGTTAAAGTATCATTCAATAGATTGAAGTTCTTAAAAGAGTAGACTTCAAATGTTTCCACCACCAAAAAATGATAAGTATGTGAGGGGATGAATCTCTTAATTTGCCTGATTTAATCCTTCCACATTGTTGATATCCCATAAATATGTACAATTATTGTTTGTCAATTAAAATCAAATAAATGATGGCACCCAAACCTTAGGGCACACTGCCTTCATAGTCTTCAGTTATCCATCCCTTTTGTGAGAGCTGCAAAGTCATGTGGAGTATATTTCTCCACCTCCTGATTCTGGAAGATTACAATGTGTCAGTTTCAAACCTTAGTTTTGAGCATGAGTTTTCACTCGTCCCCCTGTGCTGATATCATGGCCAGGGGAAGAACATCGCTGAGCTGCCCCACTGGTTCCAGGAGGAAGAGGAAAGACATGAATGGCAGAGCCTCACCCAATTGAAAGTGGAGATCAGCTGGCCTATAGATACACGAGAATAAATCACAGTTTTTTAAGTCCCTGAGTGTTAGGATCGATTATTATACTGTATGAATTTCCTATTACTATTATAACGTCCCAAATTTAGTGACTTAAAAAAATAGAATGCATTTTCTTATAGTTCTGAAAGGTTAGAGGCCTGAGTTTAGTAGTACAAGGTTAAAATCAAGGTGTTGGGAGGACTGTTTTTTTTTTTTTTTGAGAATTTGTTTCCCTGACTTTTCTGGCTTCTGGCTATTGCCTGTATTCTTTGACTCATGAACTCTGCCTTATATCACTCTAATCTTTTTCTTCCATTGTCTCCAATGTTTCATTGAGAGATTGAGGTCAAATCTCTCTACATCTTCCTCTTTATAAGGACACTTGTGATTACATTTAGGGCTTCCTAAAGCTTCCCTGCTGGCCACACAAGTGGGCTGGGGTCTCCTTCCATGTGTCTTCAGCCCCCTAAGCCTGTCTCAGTAGAGACAGTCCTTGCTTTTCTATCAGTAATAAAGTCAGTGAAAAACTAAATTCCTTAAACAAAAAAGTGCACAAGACTTACTAGGCACAGACCAATATTTAAAGACCTGCTAACAAATGTAGTTAATACATGTCATTAGTACAGTGATTAAACAAGAGCACATGGATTTTTTTTTTAGTGGAGAGCCTTGGTTTAAATACAAGCTTTGCTATCTTCTGTGTGACCTTGATCCAGCTGTTCATTTTTTTGTGAGTTTCCTGGTCTGTAAAACGGGAATGATCCTAATAGTATCTATCTCATGGACTTATTACAAGGATTAAATAAATTAATTATTAGTGTTCAGAACATTTATAAACTCATGGTAAGTGCTATAGTTTTATAACAAAACATATTTCCTTATTTTTTTCATATATTTATTATTTGTACTATTTATTTTAATTTAATTTTAATATATTTTATGCTTATTTTATATTTTAATTTTAATAGATTTTTAATAATAAAACAAAAAGGAAACAACCGAGGATGAAAAATGAAATAAATGAATAATTTCACTCTCAACTTGTTAGCAAAGTTTAAAATGCCTGACAAGAGCAATGAAGATATTGTTGGGAAATAAAATTCTGATATGATAGAAATAGTCACATAAATCAGTATTATTTTCTAAAGCAATTTGACAAGATCTGACACAGTCAAAGGTAAGTCTATCTTGTAATGGTATGTTAGTGCTATGGAATTCACTAACTAATTTTGTTCTTTTGTATTGCATGTCAATTATTTTCCTAATTCCTTCGATTTTTAAAAATTAAGGCCTTCATTCTAGTGTTTCTGTTTAGATGTTTAAATTATAATGTTGTGCTTTAAATGTTGTTATAATTATTTTAGTGGAGAATTATTTTGTGTGACTTTGCAGGGTGAATTAATACCATGAGACGTTATACGAGTTAATTTAGCTCTTCAAAATACCCCAGCGTTTGTGATGGGCATATAGACTACTGTGCTTTTTGCAATCTGATTTTATGGTACTCCCCCTTTTAATGTCTAACATAATGCTCAGTCCTCAAGCTTTTGAACAAACATGTCAATAGCCTTAAATCAAACGACCGTGCTAAAATATATTACTGTGTCACAACCATTTGCAGTTATCCGTTTAATTGCATCCTATAAAATGAACCGGGAGGTATAAGTTTACAAACATAACATCTGAGGTGGTGGTAAGGTTAGAGCTAAATAACACATGTAGTTTACATTCTCAATGTAAAGTCATGAGGAGCTGTAATTTTAATATACTGCTGACAAGGGACATGTGAGCAGTAATGTGCGTTCCCCGTAAATATTTTCATCATTAGACAGCAGGCTCCAGCTTCAGTTTTATATATAATTCTCACTCTCATGCACGTATTGTTTGCTGTGTTTGCTGGAGTGTTAGAATATTCAACTCGTATACCGTCTTTAGTTAAGGAAATAATAATGACATTTTACTCCTTAGGATAATTCTTAGCTCAAGAATCATGGCTCTGTGACTGTACATTTACTGTGTGGTTTAAGTTTTTTTTGTTCGATGACTCTAACCCTCTCCTCCCAGAAGTTCCAGTCAGATTAATAAACTATAGGATAGTTAATTAAATACAAAGCCAATTTTTATTTAACATGTTTTGTTACTCATTTATTCAGTGGCACAAGTACAAATTTCTCTTGCAGGTGTGTGACCTTGGGCCTGCCATTTATGAGCTGAGTAACCTTGTTTTCCTTCACCCTTTCAGTGCCGCTGTTTCTTTGTGTAACAAACATGTCTATACCCGTTGCACAGATCTGATAGAGCTGCTAAGTTAATTTAATATGTGTAAAGTGTTTAGAATACATGCAAGTGCATGGCACAGAGAAGCACACCACAGGGGATAGATATTATTAATTATTAACATTATTTGACTGTATACTAGAAAGACTATAAATTATTAGCAATATACAATTTCTTCTATCAAAATGTACAATAGCAGTTAAACGTGAGCAGAGCTATTATACTAACTCATAAAAACAGACAGTCCAGGTTAGATCTTATTCATATTTGCTTATTTGGTTCTTTTTCATAGGAAAATTTATACGAAGAAATTAGGTGATTAAATTTGGAGGGGAGGGAGAGGAGCTTTTGGGGTAGGGAGTACAGGGGTTGTAAAAATGCTTCTGTTCTTCCATTAACACTGAAGTCTGTGTGTGACTTTTCAGTTAGTATCAGAGAGCGAGGATGCACTTGTTTACCACCCAAATTTCCCCCAGCTGTCTCCTTTTATGTCCTAGCCGTGTTTCTGTCTCTCTGTCTCCACCATTCCCTCATTTTCCTTTCCTCCCACTGGCAGTAGGCCTGCAGGCATCATTGATGAGTGTTGCGAGGTGGCTGTGTGGGTGGTATGTTAGGCCCAGAGCGGAGCTGGGAGAAAAGAGTTTCCGCTTTCCATCCTCCCTTTACAATTCTGAACTTATCAAAATACCCCTTCATGCATCTTATAGTGACCATACATATACACAGTTTTTTTCTTGTATTTTCAAGGCATACTCTTAGGGAAAAAGGCACACAATTATACAAAAACTTTGCTCGCTAAATGTTACCGTAAATTAATTAAGTGGAGCTATCATTCAAAAAGTTAGAGAAATGTGTAGAAATAGCAACCATTATTTAGAAAGAATGTAGAAAAGCTTTCTGGATTAGGAAATGGGTTGCAATGTTCTAAAGTATAAAAAGAACCATAAAAACCAGTTCTTTTATATATTAGAACACATGGTTCTTTAACTAAGGTGGGAAGGACAAGATAAACTACATATTACTGTGGGACTCTATTTGTAGAGTCCATACTGAATTGTGTTTCTACAGCCATAAACACTGACACATCAACTTTAGGCCACTCTTCAAGAACTGCACAAGAAGAGTGAAGGGAAGAGCTTGGGATGAGAGTTGAAAAGGGGTAAAAAGATAAACTGTGGTAATTCTCACATTTTCTTCCCAACTTTCATTCTAAACTTATGGAAGCAATAAGAGTAGAGAAGGAAGTAGAAATATTAGAAGACAGAATATTAAGCTGGGATTTAAGGACCCGGCCCTAGATAAAATAACATAACATAACATAACATAACATAACATAACATAACATAACATAACATAACATAAACAAACATAACATAGGCTCTTTAGCATTTTAATCAATTAACTAAGTACTTATAGTGACATAAATTACTAGTTTAAAGGGCAGATGATGGGCGAGTTATTGAGACATATTGGCCAAATCGGTTGATATTGGGGACCTATCTTGCAGATAAGAGAGATGGCATACATTAGAAAAAATATGTCATAGAGAAATACACGTGACAACAATTTAAAAATGTTATTTCATCAGCACAAGCAATACTGACCTAGATTCTTATTATATTCTTCACATCCAAACAGCTGACATGAACACAAAGTCCCATTCAAGGTCATTGGAAACTTTGAACTTGGATTGTCTCCAAGACATTGAAAAACACAGTAATTGTTTGCTTGAGTTCTAGAAGTTTAGTAAGATTCAAAACAGGTGAGTGTTTTTTATAGAAATTAGACTTATTATATCCTACCATGGGTTTATTCTAAGATTTACTTCCTATAAATTGAACCAGTGACTTTACAAAATGACTTGGTACAAAAAAGGCTGTAAGTATGAGTTAGTTCTTTCAAACCCTTGAGAAGCTAATTTCCATGCCGAAGATAATGTTTCAAAGAGATTTCTTTTCAATGTGTTTTCTTAGGAGGGCAAGATTTCAAAGAGGAAAATTAGCAAAGGTAACAGTGATGCTGCCATCTGGAGTTTCCGATTAGCATTTCTGACTAATACTTTGGCAAAGTTACTCACAAATATTTCCAGAGTTGAGAAATAATCTTGTGGCACTTTCTGTTCTTATTTTTAGGGCATGTAAAAAAATACAAAGAGGTTTTCAAAGTGTAGCTAATGGGAGCTGGGGTGTTCTGTTTTTACCATCACACTTAGTGGTTGGTGTTGCTTGTGTGTAAAACACTGCACAGAATTTAGAAATGGTGAAGGAAATGATTGGCCCAAAACTCTTGTAATTCAGTGACTCGAGGATGATTAACGCAGGGTAAAAATAGGCACATTAGATCAAGAAATAATTTAAAACATTATTATTGGGTTTTAATCTAAAAAAATTAAACCTGTTGACATGAGCAAAATGAAAAAAACCTTAGAAGCACAGCTTGTGGAACTGAACAGGGCCATAGAGACCATCGCCTCCAATCACCTCATTTTACAGAAATCTGAGGACCAGGAAAGGAAAGTGGCTTTTCTGGGGTCACATGGAAAGTCAACAGCAGAGCTGTGAAGGCGCTCAGGTCTCCTAACCCCCTGGTTATGCTCATTCACTGAGAGAGCTTCAAAGAGTGTTTACCACATTCAGTCACAGTTTATCTTTGGGCAAATTCCCCATTTACTCCTATTGTTGTAGGTACAAAACGCCCCAGATTAGTATGATTTATTCCAGTTCAAACAGATATTCAGCTATTAAGAGGAATGGTGAAACCATGTCATTGTTGCGTGTACATGCACGCATGACAGAGAGAGAGAGATAGATAGGAGAGAGAGAGAGAGAGAGAGAGAGAATACATGTGCACAATTTCTTTATTCACTGTTTCCAAATCCAAAAAGCTCTAAAAATGAAATTTTTTAATAAATCTGTGACAAACTCTGATGGTGCAAAATCTGTTGCAAACTGATGTGAGGGTATTTATATTCTTCACATATGCCAGCGAGTGTGACCCTCATACATTTCATTTTAGAAACAGTACTATGCCAGGTCTCAGGATGATACATAACACATGACATGTAACAGAGGTACAGCAGAACTGATGACACTCTCAAATCCTCAATAATTCTGAATTCCATTCCTAACAGTTGTGGATAAGTGGTTATGTACCTTCAATTTGTCCATCATGTAATTTCATCACATTAGTTTAGATAGTTTCGGCTTACAGCCGTGCAACTCAGAAAATTCTTTACATTTATGAATCTCTTTAGTTCAAAATATATAAGCCAAAGGGAATTAAATGAGATGATCTAAGCTCTTCCTATCAGTAGTGAGTATGTAAAATTAAGTAGCTTAGTTTCATCACTTATTAGTTGAGGTCAGGAGGCCTAGAGTAAATTCAGTGCTTAGTGCGGGCTCCTGCCTCTACCCAAGTTTCTGATGACATCACCTCTCTCCTTTCCCTTTTCCTCTCCCTTTTTTTGGGTGACCTTTATTTATTTATTTGTTTTTTGAGACAGAGCCTCAAGCTGTCACCCTGGATTGAGTGCTGTGGCATCACAGCTCACAGCAACCTCTAGTTCCTGGGCTCAAGCGAGTCTTTTGTTTCTGCCTCCCAAGTAGCTGGGACCACAGGCGCCCGCCACAATGCCTGGCCATTTTTTTTGTTGCAGCCGTCATTGTTGTTTGGCGGGCCCGGGCTGGATTCAAACCTGCCAGCTCAGGTGTATGTGGCTGGTGCCTTAGCCCGTTGAGCCACAGGCGCCGAGCCTTTTTTGGGTGACTTTTATTGGGTAGCCTTCTTTTATGTGTTTCTTTATTCTAAGTTACATCAAATGGTATTACATAGCTGGGGAATGAATTAAAGATTTCCCACTCAAGTCTCACAGTGACTCTGTTCTATTATTTAATCAGTACAGAAATTGAGGACTAATAAGTCAACTAATGTTTATGGTTCACATTCACTTCACAGCTTAGGATTCATATGTTGAGTAGGTTAGAGTTTACACGGATTTGACCAGATCTGACGTGATATATTCTTCCCTTTTACTATAACCTTTATATTTAACCAGTCTAGATACTTGCAGTGGCCTCCTAATCTGTTCTCAGTCTTGATAACATTGACCGCAGAGCCCCATGGCACTGGATTTAGTCCCTGCTGGAATTCCACCTCACAGGGGCCGTCCTTAAGGCAAACTCACAATAGGGCCAGTCCTTTTCTTATTTGCAGGAAACTTCAAGAATTGAAAATTTTATTTGTCATATATTATCAGGGTAAATACCCTCCCCATCCTGATGGGTAAGAATTGAACATCTTGGATTTTTCTTTATTCCCTTTCAGGATCCTGTGAGTAAATTTTATAGACAAAAGTCAAACTTTTTGGTTTGCATTAATCTCATAATTTTGAATGTGTTCCTAGTTATTTAGATTCAATTTCTAGACAGTCAAGTTAAATGTAAGGCATTTGCTTATTGCATTGTTTACAGATCTCAGTGGAGGAGGGTGTTCTCCCCTTTTGTCAACAGCTCCTGCAATATGACATTACGGATCTAATAGAAAGGACCAGCTATCAGATCCTACCTGGCTGTGTGACTTCAGACAAACCATCAGCCTCTCTGGCCTCCAGTTTCCTCTTTCATGAAATAAACAGGCTGCATTAGAATACCTTTTAAGGCTCGGTGCCCGTAGCTCAGTGGTTGGGGTGCTGGCCATATACACCAGGGCTGGCAGGTTCGAACCTGGCCCGGGCCTGCTAAACACCAAAGACAACTATAACAAAAAAGATAGCAGGGAGGGTACCTGTAGTCCCAGCTACTTGGGAGGCTGAGGCAAGAGAGTTGCTTATGCCCAAGAGTTAGAGCTTGATGTAAGCTGTGACACCATGGCACTCGACCAAGGATGGTAGGACTCTGTCCCAAAACATAACAAAAAATAGAATATCTTTTAAGCCCAATTCAGCTCTAAAACATTACAATTCAATAGGCTCATAGTCTGTTTCTTTTCTTTTTTTGTGAAGGGGGAGTTAAAAAAAATTTTGGAATATTGAGTATATACATGTTTTGTTTATATACTTTGTTTTTGTACAGATTGAGTCAAAGGTTCATAGTCTGATTCTGATCTCCACTGCGAGGAGACCTCTAAGGGAGCAAATTTCTACCAAATATAGCACAGCTTTTCTCAACCTGAGGAAAAATTGTTAAGCAAGTGGCCCTGAAATGCTGGATGAGAAGGAAGAGCCCAGTTCAGGACAGCCTCCTTTTCCCTAAAGGCATGGGCTGTTGTCTTGTGACTGCTGAATGATCCACGGGGAGGGGCTGTCACAGCAGCTGAGCCTGTGACTCTGACTTGGCCCCTGACTCGCTGGCCACCCTGGCCTCTGGACCTCGGAAGAGCTATGAGAGCAGCAGTGTGAACCCAGGAGCATAAAGCTGTGGGCAGAGGGGTCACCTGCTTCTTTGTGCCCCTCCTGTGTGAGCTCAGGTGCAGGAGAGGTGGGAAGGGGAAGACAGTTCACATGGAATCGGGTCAAAGAGGATCTTGTGAAGGAAGAGGATAATAAGCTTTCTGGGAGCTGTGGGTAGAAAGATGGACTCCAAATGATTAGGAAGGAGAGTAAATACCTTCAGGGAAAAATATTACAGATTATATCAGATGTAATAGATAACCTTTAGATAGAGTGGAGATGAATCTATTTATTTATTACAATATTAGCTCTTAAGCTTTTCTCGGTATTATTGCTGTATACTCTGGAAAGTGCTTTATACCCTTTGGATCTTTATCATTATAGCCATATGAAGGAGGAACCATTATTCCCACCGTACAATTAAAGAGACTGAAGTTTCAGGGACTTGGACAATACCCAGCGTCACAGAGGTAATGAATGGGACAGGATATCTGATGCTTGAACCCAGACAATGCACTTCTGCTCTGTTGCCTTCCTCTCCCTTGTTTTCAGAATATTTGACAAAAGGTGGGAGTCTTATTTTTTTCTCTTTTCTTCGCTTCTCCTTTACTTCCCTTTTGTCTTCTCTCTTTCCATTTTAATTCATCCTTCCTCTTCTTTTTTCCTTTTTTCCTCCTTGTTCATCAACAGCACTTCACAGAGATGGTTGAGGGTATTGTTGCAGGGTGGCAAACTATCTCATTTATAGTACAAATCTTCTTTTGGGGTGATTCAGAATGAATATTTCCAGTATTTCTCTGAATAAAAGTAAAATTGAGATGGCAAAGGATTGCTAAAGTCAATTAATAGAAAGTTTGTCTTCCATAAACTATCCTTCACTGTACCAGATGAAAGATAATGCTCCATTATTATTACCCCAAAGTTTCTAAGAGCTGTAGACCAAGATTGACTAATGGTAAAATAATTATAATACTGTTAACACGTACCTCCCAGAAACAAAACTGAGATTTATGCTCCCATTTATATAAATAAAAAAATACATTGAGTTACTTTTTTCTCTTTATCAGAGGAGAAGGAGAATAACAAAGCCATAACGGCCTTCCTGTTCTCCTGTTGCAGAAGCCCTACTCTCTTTGTTGACTTTCAAGATGAGGTAGTTCTAGTTGGAGTTTCTATTCTGCTTAGAGAATAAATATCCTACCGACATGACCCCGAGCAGCTCCCTGGCTTCATAATTGCATTTGGGTTAGTTCCAGGCATTCTCGCTAGTGATGAAGGATGCTACTACACTCCGAAGCGATGACCTCTGACCTTCCAGGTTAGATGTCTGGAGTTGCTGTTGATGCTCAGGAAATGGGGCAAGATCCATAGCCACCATTCTTGTGTGAGAATATAGACTTGGGCTATGCCTCTTGTAGGCTTTATTGCCACTGGTGCTGTTGCCAAACTTTCCTGGGACAATGTGATTCTTCAAGGTGCTGAGGGAAAATCTCCATCTTTCCTTATTTCTTTGCTCCCCACTTCTAGCCCCTTCATGTCATTTACAGAGCTGCTGCTATGGGGCCCAAGGCTGATCACAGAGTGCAGGGCTAGGCAGTCTGGCTTAACCCCATCATGAATCCAGAACCATCATTGGTGTTTGCCTCTCTGACTCAGCCCCAGGCCACCTCACTGGTCTTATCTCCATCTCCAAAGAAACTTTATTTTAGGGATCTGTTGCTTTTCCCTTTCTCCTGGGACTTAGCTGTATTGATCTATTGCGACTTACTGCAATAATTTAGACTCTTAGGAAAATGGATTGAGCATTGAACCTGTCTTCACAGATACCCTGCTCTCAGGGTCTGCCCCATCAGTGGCTGTGTCAGTACTTAGCTTCTTTCACAGGGACAGAAGAAGCTTCTGGATCCCAGATCACGCACAGGCCAGAACCAGGCCTCACGCAAATGTCTCTATGCATCTTCCTTCACTCAAACTTTTAATACAGGTTGGATATGACTCTAGGTCAGTATGGGGCCTTTTCTCCATACTGCTGGGTTGCTGCTGGGTACTTTTACAGTAAACCTCTTTGTACCAAGATTTTAAGTTATAGCACAAAGTATGGATCAGCTCACAGGGCCTCCAATCCCAACCTCCTCCTGTTTTGCCTTCTGTCCTGCACTATGGGAAAACTAATGCCCAAATCTTCCTGGTCATCTCATTAGGGCTGGCCACAGGATGTAGTCTCATCAAGAAGATGCAGCAGAAGCTAGAAAGAATTTTTTTTGAATAATAATAATAATAAAATAAGAACAAGCCACAAAGAGAGGGTTTCAACTTCTTTATCTTTCATCATATCTGGAATATGCATGTGCTGTAGACTTAGCTGTGTGCGAAGGAGGGAAGAGAAAAATGCTAAGGGACTGATCACAGAGGTGGCTACTTTAGCTCTCAGCTTTCTACTTCAAGCTGGCTCCATATATGAGAAAAATAAACAGTCTAACCCACTGTAGTGGGATTTTCTGTTCATGCAGCCCAAAGCTTTTCTAACCAGCACAATGGAAATGTCAAGATGTGTGTGTTTCCTTGATTGTTTCCGTTCACTTCTCTTTCATTTCCTTTTCTGTTCATCACAGGACACTAAGCACAGAATTTTTTCTCTCCCGGGGATAGTTCTATCTATTGTGCATTAACTTTGCTCCCTGCTTATCCAACTGGGGGCAGAGTGCACATCCCTTCATTGATTGTGCTTGACCATGTGACTTGCCTTGGCCGCAGAACTAATATGGATGCGACATGGGCAGAAGCTCTAAACATGCTTGTGTATGTGGCTGGCCTCATGCACTCTGGTGCTCCACCATGAGAAGCACATGCCATGGCTAGCTGCACCTTAGCCTGCGCTCCAGAAGGAGCAGATGAGCAAACTCTAATGGACATGTGGGCTGGAGCACAGCCTGGCTGGACCTCAGCCTGAGGCATAGTCACCCAGCTAAGCCCAGGCTTATCAGTCAAACCATACTGGATCTACAGCCTCCAAGGAGATGAGGAGAAGGTCTCCTTGGTGTAAGCTACTGAGATTTGAAGTGGTTTGTTATATAGTATTAATGTGGTAGAAACTGACTAATACACCACGTAGCAGAGACTTCCCTTAGGACATATCCCAAACTCTCTTCCTTTGGCTAAATGAAATGGAAGGTACCAGTTAGTCAAACCTGGCTCTTCAGATGTTAACAGAAATTTAAATAATGTTTTTTAAAATTTACTTTCTAGTTATGCTTGGCTTTAAAACTCTGGTCTTAGTTGGAACTGAAAATTTTTATTTTGGTAGTCCATCACTAAACATTGATTCTTTCTCTCTCTTTTCATTTCTGCCAAATAATTCTAATTCACTCCCAAGGCAAATAGATGCCATTGGCCAATCAAGGAGAAGGTCAAGTAAAATGAAATGTGAAAATAAAGAAGCACATAAATATATTTCAGAAAAAAATGCAAACTGCAATTTCTATCTTTGCTTTCTTCTGCTTTTAACTCTTTCTTGGCACCAGTAAGAAGTCTCTTAGTCATGGGACTATGATCTGCAGGCCAAAATCTGATTTTGTATAGCTCGTGAGGTAGAAATATTTGTTTTTACAGATAAGTATTTGCAATCGACTTAATGATAGGGAATTTTAATTTTGACCTCCCAATTAGGTGATTTTTTTATCCTCCTGAAAAAGAATTTCATTCTTCTCATTAGTACACTGGTATTCTATAAAAATTGTGCTCATTTATTATAATCACTATTTCATGTCATTATACTTTGATTACCTATGTGATTTATTTTGCCAACATGAGTTTTGTGGAAATATGTTTTCTCTCATTTTATGTGTCTGCACACTATCCGTGATCTTGCTTCTTGTCCCCTAAAGCCTAAAATATCAACTATCTGGCCCGTTAAAGGAAAAGTTGGCTGACCTCTGTCCGATTGCAATGTCAGAGCTATCTCCGTCCAGAAGAGGCAAAATCCGCAAGGTGAGCCCAGGCTACTTCTCTCTCTCTCTCTTCTCTCACTGACAAGAAATAGTCTTGGTTTCCAGAGCGATTTTAGAGAAACACCAATGCCATTTTTCACGAGTCTCTGTGTGCTTTTTACTATTCTTATAAAAACTTCTAAAAAACCTAGATGGCACTGCATAGACATTCACTGATGTGCACAGAGGAAGTTAATGTGTGCAAGGCTAAATCATAATTGGAAACAAAAATTGACACCCAAGTCAGGCATGATTCATATCACTTACGTACAAATCACTTAAAAAGCACCTGAACTATTTTACTTTCAATGAAACTCTTTTATGTATATTTCTCGCTAACTGAACATAGAGCTTTAGGCATTCTCTCTTGTAGCTGTGATATTTTTCTAATCACTATTAATATTTTTACACTTTTAGTTAGCAATCATAATTATTAAGGTGACCTACTATTTTTTTTTTCTTTCTTTTTTTTTTTTTTTTTGCAGTTTTTGGCCAGGGCTGGGTTTGAACCCACCACCTCCAGTACATGGGGCTGGCGCCCTACTCCTTTGAGCCACAGGCACTACCCCCTACTTTTTTTTTTAAAACTAACTCATATTTCCTTTTAATAGTCCAAATAGTGAAAAGTGTTCTGTTTCCACTTTTCTATTAATTGACTTAATGTCCGAGTTAGTCTTTAATTGTGATACTAATTGGTTTTTGCTATCATAAAAGTACATTTTTTGTTTACCTCTTTTAAATAACATTATTGTATTTGATGGCTAACATTGTATAAGTTGGCTGTATTGATTTGGTGCATGAATAATCATGGAATTACTTCCTAAGGAAGTTTTTAAGTTTTTTTTTATATTTATATAAATATTTTTCAACTACTACTTGAGCATATATCCAAATATCAGGTACTATGCTCCTTTAACAATGAAGGTATGGAGTAAACACCGTATTATCAAAATATTTTTTTAAAATAATTTTACTAAATCATAATTTTGTACATTGGTGCAATCATAGGGCAGAATGTGCTTCATATACAATCAGAAATATTTTGATCATACTGTTAGAGATAGCCTTCATGGCATTTTCTTGATCACTATATAAAGACATTGATACATCCAGAAACTTTTTATCAAAGTCCAACTTACACAGCAACAAGAGGATTTAAAATGTCCACTAAATTTTCTGAAGATATATCATTGGTTTCTATTAATGTGAATGTTTTAAATTGTCCATTAAAGAGGCATAGATTGGCTGACTGGATACAAAAACTCAGGCCAGATATATGCTGCATTCAAGAGTCTCACCTTACCTTAAAAGATAAATATAGACTTAAGGTGACGGGATGGTCATCTATATTCCAGGCAAATGGAAAACAGAAAAAAGCAGGCGTTGCAATCTTATTTGCAGATACAATAGGCTTTAAACTAACCAAACTAAGGAA
>CAUYON010001733.1:0-22155 GCA_963573935.1 Arctocebus calabarensis
GAGATACTTTGCTAAGGAGAACATGTTCCAGCTCCATCCATGTAAAAATGAAAGAGGAAAAGTCACCCTCTTTCTTTAAGGCTGCATAATATTCCATGGTATACATGTACCACAGTTTGTTAATCCATTCGTGTATCGATGGGCTCTTGGGCTTCTTCCATGACTTAGCGATTATGAATTGGGCTGCTATAAACAATCTGGTACAGATATCGTTGTTGTTCTGTAATTTTTGGTCATCTGGGTATATACCCAGTAAAGGAATTATAGGGTCAAATGGTAAGTCTATTTTTAGATCTTTGAGTATTCTCCAAACGTCTTTCCAAAATGGATGTATTAGTTTACATTCCCACCAGATCACTATCAATTTATAGTATAGTCTGAGGTCTGGTAGTTTGATTCCTCCTGATTTGATTTTATTTCTGAGTAATGTCTTGGTTATTTGGGTTTTTTCTGATTCTATATAAAACAAAGTATTATTTTTCGAGATCTTTAAAGTATAACAGTGGTACTTTAATAGGGATTACATTAAAATTGTTTATTGCTTTGGGTAGCATGGACATTTTAACAATGTTGATTATTTCCAGCCATGAGCATGGTATGTTTTCCATTTGTTAACATCTTTAGCTATTTCTTTTCTTAGAGTGTCATAATTCTCTTTATAGAGATCTTTCATGTCCTTTGTTAGGTAAACTCTCAAATATTTCATCTTCCTTGGCACTACTGTGAAAGGAATAGAGTCTTTGACTATTTTTTTAGCTTGACTATTGTTGGTATATGTAAAGGCTACAGATTTATGAGTGTTGATTTTGTAACCTGAGATGTTGCTATATTTCTTGATCACGTCTAAGAGTTTTGTAGTAGAATCCCTGGTGTTTTCCAGGTATACAGTCATATCATCTGCAAAGAGTGAAAGTTTGATCTCTTCTGCCCTTATATGGATACCCTTGATTGCCTTTTCTTGCCTGATTGCGATGGCTAAGACTTCCATTACAATGTTAAAAAGCAGTAGAGACAATGGGCAACCTTGCCTGATTCCTGATCTGAGTGGAAATGATTCCAATTTAATTCCATTCAATATGATATTGGCTGTGGGTTTGTTGTTGTAGATGGCCTCTATCAGTTTAAGATATTTGCAGTTTATGTCTCTGACAAAGTTTTAATAACCAGAATCCACAGAGAACTCAAACATATTAGCAAGAAAAGAACAAGTGATCCCATCTCAGTGTGGGCAAGGGACATGAGAGAATCTTCTCTGAAGACGACAAGTGCATGGCCTACAGACCTATGAAAAAATGCTCATCATCCTTAATCATCAGAGAAATGCAAATCAAAACTACTTTGAGATATCATCTAACTCCAGTAAGATTAGCCCACATGACAAAATCCCCAAACCAGAGATTTGGGCGTGGATGTGGAAAAAAGGGAACACTTCTGCACTGCTGGTTGGAGTGCAAACTAATACGTTCCTTTTGAAAAGATGTTTGGAGATCACTTAGGGATCTAGAAATAGACTTGCCATTCGATCCTATAATTCCTCTACTAGGTATATATCCAGAAGATCAAAAATCACTTTATAACAAAGATATTTGCACCAGAATATTTATTGCAGCCCAATTCATAATTGCTAAGTCAAGGAAGAAGCCCAAGTCCCCATCAACCATTGAATGAAGCAATAAATTGTGGTATATGTACACCTCGGAATATTATAAAGCCTTAAAAAAGATGGTGACTTTACTTCTTTCATGGTTACATGGATGGAGCTGGAACATAGTCTTCTTAGCAAAGTATCTCAAGAATGGAAGAAAAAGTATCCAATGTACTCAGCCCTACTATGAAACCAATTTATAAGCACTCACACTTTTATATGAAAGCTATACTCCAATTATAGCCCAAGATGAAGGGGAAAGAGGAGAGGGAGGAGGATGGGTAATTGGGGGGACTACATCCAGGGTGCATTTTACAAGTTTATTTGTTAAACTTACTAAGTGTAGAATATAAATGTCTTAACATAATAATTAAGAAAATACAGTGAAGGCTATGTTAACCAGTTTGATGAAAATATTTTAAGTTGTATATAAAACCAGCACATTGTACCCCATAATTGCATTAATGTAAACAGCTATTATTTAATAAAAAATAATATATTTAAAGGCAAAAAAAAAATACAGACTTCACTGTGAACCCACTACTGATTTTTTAAAACATTGTAAATGTCAAACAGAACCCATTATACCTGGATTCCAGAAGCAGTTAGCGCCTCTCTCATTGCTCCCTTCCTATTGTCATGATAGCTGAGGGCTAGGGAACCTGGGATGAAATCACAGTCCCATCACCTACTAGATGTGTGACCCTAGAAAATTACTTGGCATCTCATCTATGAAGTGGAGATGATAATAGCACTTATTTCACAGAGTTTTTGGGAAGTAGTAAATGAGTTAGAAAATATAAAGTGCTTACACTAGTGTCTGGGATGTGGTAGGTGATACTGAAGTGTTTAATCATATTAGTCTCTTTCATGTCCTCTTACTAAGAGGATACACCTTTCTGTGAAGCCTGGGAAGACATATAGAAGAAGAAAGGAAACCTAACTTTATTAAATATTTCTTGTGTGCCCAGGAATTATGCCAGGTGCTTTGGATGACATTTCCTCATTTAATCCTCATGAAGATTCCGTTCACACTTTACAGTAGAGAGAACTGAGACTCAGTGAGATTTGGTAACTTGTCCAAGGTAGAGTTGGAATTTAGACTTCAGTAGATTTGATTTCATACCCATCATTATACTAGAGAGCTTTCCATCCTTGACCCAGGGGGATACATTTTGAAATTGATGCTGGTTAGGACCTCTCTCATAAAAGGGAAATTGCCTTCTGAAAGAATCTGCGTGGGTCCCTATTAACTAGGGAGAGCTGTGCTACTCTTAACCCTAGTATCCTTGCTACACAAGGCATCAGTTCTTTGAGTGCAGGGATTGAGTCTTTATCTGAAGCTCCCAGCATATTCGAAAAACTCAAATTAAGAGGGACTCAAAATAAGGGGCTTTCACAATTAGGGATTGATAGGACATTATATGCAGCGATAGGTCTGGTCAGGCCAGGTATGAGTTGTTAATTACTGCACTAAGAGCCTCTAAAATGTACAAAACTTTTGCCTGCATTCCTAACAGTGTTCTTACGGCATCAATGAACAGTATCAGTGTGGAAGGGAGGTGTGGAGGTGTGTGGGAAGGGAAGGAAAGCAAGAGGGAGCAGAGGACAGTGGGAAATGTGTCTGTAGGGATAAGGAGGGCAGGGCTGTGAAAGGCAAAAGGCATTGAGCAAACTTCCTGTCGCTTGCACAAAATGATTTTCAGCTTAGATGAACTTTCCAAATCAGGGCAGAATCAAGAAGCACACACAACAGTTTTTTGAAAACCCTTTTCATCTCATCAGGCTCTACTAAAAATAGGAATTTTTTTTTTTTTTGGTGTGTGTGTGTGGTTTCTTTTTTTTTTTTGCCTTTTGGTAGGTAGAATAAAGAGTATAAGTTTACTTAAAAGAATATCTGCTGTTAGAAAGCACACAATGTCTTTCCCAATTAGGGCTTAAGTCACATCCATCTACAATTCTGAAACAAAGAGCATGTAAGTCTCTCTGTGGGCTGGTGAAATGCTTTAAAGGAGTTCAGTTTCTCTCTCATCTGAGAAGTTAGAACGTACACATGACTTGCTATTCCTTGCCTTATGGACTCAGATGTGTTAGGAGTCAGCAAAATCGACAGAATCACAAACTAAATGATCAATAGGTCTGTTTTTAAGAATCAGGTGGAAAACAAATGGCCAAAAAAGAAATGACAATTCCCACTCTGTTCCTTTAGCACTTTGCTCTGTCTCCTGCTAGATTGCAGGACTGCCACACATGTTGAGTCACCATCTTGCTGTTCTCTTCAACCTCTCCAGATGAGAGCCAGGGTCGTGAAGGCTCTGCTGCCCCACCCTCGGACTCAGGTGTGCTCGCAGCCAGACCTTTGGAACAACTCCCGATGCAGAGCAGCGCAGAGCCCCTCTAGGCAGATGGGGGCAGTGTCTGGAGGAATGCTCAGCAAGTGCTCTTCAGTAGGCTTACAGTCTTGTACCTGCTGGCTGAAGGAGCTCTGGCAAGTTGTTTAAACTCTCTGATCCTCAGGTTCCTTCTCTGTGAAAGGGGGATAATCTTAAAACCTAAGGCAGTGCTCAGTTAGATAAAAATCATGTTTAATTTGTTTTTGTAATTAGTTTTTAATGTATACAGCTATGATTTAATAAAAAAATAAATTAGACTTAACAGACCCTCTCAATGAGTAAAAAAAATTTTTTAAATCTTCATCAGTGATAATTAAAAAGTAGGTAGGAAAAAATAAAAATTTGAATTAATACAAGACTACATACGATTAGGTTACATTGTTTCTGTTTGCTAGGGTAAGTCTGACTTGTATGAATCCTTCACCTAAGACGTGTGCCCAAGTCCCCTACATTGCGCCCATTAGGAAAATGTGGAGTCCTTCACAAATGTGCATGTCATCCTTATGCAGGGGCCATGCTAATCTTCTTTGTATTGTTCCAATTTTAGTACATGTGCTGCCGAAATGAGCACTAAACATGATTTTAAAACATAAGTCAAAGAGGGATACAATTAATTTTTTTTTTTTTTGTAGTTTTTGACTGGGGCCAGGTTTGAACCCACCACCTCTAGTATATGGGGCCGGCACCTGACAAAATTAATTTTCTAAAGAAGTAGCTTTGTTCCATACTTACTGATTCCCTATGCTAGACTATTTTTTCATTCGTACTAAATTGGAGACAAAATTGCCAGGCCCAGAGAAAAATTTCACAAAACTTGGTTTCTGTTTATTCCACGTGATTTTTGTTTTTGTGACCAGTGGAAGGAAAATGCCATTATTGTTAGGTTATTAAATATGAGATGTCAGGGCGGCATCTGTGGCTCGAAGGAGTAGGGCACCAGCCCCCTGTGCTGGAGGTAGTGGGTTCAAACCCAGCCCCGGCCCCAAACTGTAAAATAAATAAATGAATAAATAAATTAAAATTTTAAAAATGAGATGTCTGACTTCCTTTAGTACCAGCTTTGACAGTTGCTATCTCTGACATTTCACTCTGATACTTGTTTTATTATTTTGTAAAGTTACATCCTCATTCTTTCAAATGCATGTTTTGGCTTGTGATTATCTTTCAATTTTTTAAGAGCAATTTTTATAAAATCATGGCTAAGTAAAAAATTCATGTTATTTTTGGTTATGAGTTTGGTTGTGGAACTAGTGCAGTAAAGCCAGCTCAAAATATGAATGAGGCGTTTGGGAAGGATGAACGCATGATACACTGATGGTTTGAGAAATTTTGTTCTGGTGATTTTAATATTGAAAACGAGCTACATGGACGACCTGAGACCAAGTTGTTTAAAGATAAGCTGAAAACTGTAGTGGAAGTGAATCCATCTTAACTCATGTGTGAATTAGCAGCAATGTTTGATATTACTATTCTAACGATATTGGACCATTTGAAACAAACCAGCAAGGTAAAGAAGCTGGATAGATGGGTTCCACATGAATTAAATGAATCTCAGAAGCTTGCTTGCCTATCTTTGTTGTCATAACGTAAAGGTGAACCATTTCTACCCCATATTTGTCATGTGTGGTGAAAAACGGATTCTTTTTGACAACCATTGGCACAATAGTTGGATAAAGATGAAGTACTGAAATGCAGTTCTAAATCGAATATTCATCATAATAAGGCAATGGTGTCTGGTCAGTAGCACTGCTATTATCCACTATAACATCATGAAAGCTGGTGGCACGTATGTCTAGTGCAACCAACTAAATGGAATGATGAGGATGCTTGCGATTAAGCAGCCCAGATTTGTCAATAGAGACAGAACAATTCCCTTGCAAGACAATGTTTGACCACATGTTGCACAAACAGTGCTGCTCAAACTATAGAAAATGGACTTGGAAACCCTATGTCATTCACTGTATTCACCAGACTTTACACCAACTGATTACCACTTATTGCAGTCTTTGGACCACTTCTGGCAAGAAAAAATATGCAATTATCAACAAGTTGTGGAAACCCCCTTTCACAATTTCATTGCCATTCACTCTCTAGGCTTCTCTGCTGCTGGCACACACAAGCTAATGTTAAGGTGGCAAAACTGTGTCGATGGTTAAGGCATATACTTTCATTAATTGTATTGCTTCTTATTTGCAATACAATAAGCTAAACTTTTGATTCAAATTTGGAGGTTTCTTATTAATAATTCTTAGAGATTGTCCTTTAACATTTTCCTGTATCACATTATTGTAGGTAGGAGAACTGGCTAGCATTACAGTGGCAAAACAGAATTCACTGTGCTTTGCAACACACTTCATTTAAAATTGTTCCATCCCCAAGTGCTTCTTCCTTTAGTAAAGTTGAGATGGAGCTGTATAGTATACCAAAAAGCCACAGGGTTTAGAAGAATACAAGTCTGTATTTGAATCCTGGAAATACTACTTGTTACTGATTTTTGAACTCATTAGTTATTTATATAAATTTATGGAACAAATAAATAGTTCTTAAACTTTAGCATGTATCAGAAACGCCTGGAAGGCATGTTAACACAAAGGTTGTGGACATTACCACAGAGTTTCTGATTCAGTAGGTCTTCTGCTTGGCCCAAGAATTTGCATTTCTAATATGTTCCCAAGTAAAGATCATGGAAACTTCACTTTGAGAACCATTAGGATAAATAATGTGTAATAAGTTAGGTTCAGATGATAGGTTGTGAGCAGCTGGTTAACTATTTGAGGCCAGAGTTTCTAAATCTATAAATGTGAAGAAAAATAATGAGAAGAAATTTGAAAGATTTTCTATAAAGATTAGAGGTATATATAGATGTACCTGGCACTTAGTGGGCAGTCAATAAATGGTAGATATTCTCTAGTGTCAGACTGCCTTGGGTTCAAGTTCAAGCTCTGCTAATTGCCACTTGAATGATCCATTGTAAACTCCTTAACCTCTATGAACATTTATGTGGTTTCAATTTCATTTATTTCTGCTCTGATCTTTATTATTTCTTCTAATTTTGGATTTGGCTTGCTCTTGTTTTTCTAGTTATTTGAGATGCATCATTAAGTGGTTAATGTCTAGCTTTTCTACTTTTTTGATGTGGGCACTTATTGCTATAAACCTACCTTTTATTATGGCTTTTGCTATATCCCATAGGTTTTTGATATGCTGTGTTTTCATTTTCCTTTGTTTTGAGAAAATTTTAAATTTCTTTCTTAATCTCTTCATTGACTCACTTGTTATTCAGGAGTATATTGTTTAATTTGCATGTATTTGAAGAGTTTCTAATGTTTCTCTTGTTAATAATTTCTAGTTTATTCCATTATGGGCAGAGAAAATACTTGGTATTATTTCAATTTTTAAAAAATGTTTTGTGATTGGGGCGGTGCCTATGGCTCAAAGGAGTAGGGCACTGGCCCCATATAACGGAGGCGGTGGGTTCAAACCCAGCTCCTGCCAAAAACTGCAAAAAAAAAAAAAAAGTTTTGTGACTTACTTTGTCATCACAAAATGGTCTATCCTTGAGAATGATCAATGAACGGAGGAAAACAAAGTGTATTGGGCAGTTGTTGGACAGAATATTTTGTAGATATCTATTGGTTCATTTGCTCAATAGTGTAGGGTAAGTCCAATGTTTCTTTGTTGATTTTCTGTGTACATAATTTGTCCAATGCTGAAAGTGTAGTTTTTTTTTAATTTTTTCTCATTTCCATCTGTATCTTTTTATACGATCTATCAAAAAGTAAGTTGTTATAGTTATTTTTGATAGGTTGGCCTTTTAGTCTTCCTACTGAAGTAATTTATATAATGCAATTATAGCAACAGAGTAGTCTGTATTTATGTCCTTACTGTTTGTTGCACAGTTGGTTGTATGCCTTCAGATGGTTTCTTACTTTTCATTAACATCCTTTTCTTTCATTAGCATTTCTTGCGGGACGGGTCTGGTGTTTATGAAATTCATCAGCATTTGTTTGTCTGGGAAAGCCTCTATTTCTCCGTCATGTTTGAAGGATATTTTTGCAGGACATAATATTCTAGGGTTAAGGTTTTCTTTCTTTCAGCACTTTGAATATGTGATATACTTCTGTCCTGTAAGGTTTCCACTGAAAAATCTGCCAGATGTCTTAGAGCTCCTTTATATGTCTTTTTGTTCTTTTTTCTGCTTTCTTTAGGATCTTTTTTTTTTTTAATCCATGAACTTTGGGAGCTTGATTATTAAATGCCTGAAGGTAGTCTTGTTTGGGTTAAATCTGCTTGTTCTATGACTTTCTTTTACCTGAATATTGATATTTTTCTCTAGGTTTGGAAAGCTCTCTTATTTCTTTGAATACACTTTTACTCTTTCTCTACCTCCTCTTTATGGTCAATAACTCTTATACTTACTTTCTAGGGGCTATTTTCTAGATCTTGTAGGCATGTTTCATTCTTCTTTTATCTTTTTCTCTTCTTACTTCTTATCCTGTCTTCAAGGTAATTCTTTCTTCTGTCTTGTCAATTCTGCTGTTAAGATCCTTGATGTATTTCTCAGTTTGTCAACTGAATTCTTCAGCTCCAGAATTTATGTTTGATTTGGTTTATTATTTCAATCTGTTTGTTAAATTTCTCTGATAGGCTTCTAAATTCCTTTTCTGTGTTAGCTTGAAGTTCATTGAGCATCTTTAGGAAAGCTGCTTTCAATTCTTAGTCTGAAAGTTCACATATCTCCATTGATCCAGAATTGGTCACTGGTACCTTATTTAGTTTGTTTGGTGAAGTTATGTTTTCCTGGGTGTAAATGATGCTTGTGGATATTCATCAATGTCTGGGTGTTGAAGAGTTAGGTATTTATTTTAATCTTTGTAGGCTGGGCTTGTTTGAATACCTAGAAAGCCTCCTCAAGAAGGACAGATTCAAAGAGAATTGAGTATTGTGATCTAAGTCTTTGGTCACTGCAGCCATATTCAGCACTGAGGGTGCCCTAAGCTCAGGAGTGCTATGACTCTTGCAGACTCCTGGTAGAAGTGCCTTGGTGGACTCGGGTAAATTATAGATGAATTCTTGAATTGCCAGACAAAGTCTCTCACTCTCTTCCCTCTCTCTGTGCTGGACTGCTGCAATTAGGGGAGGAGTGATATGGGTAGTCCCTTGTGGCCACTAGCACCAACTCCCACCTGAAGCCTGCCCAATCTCACCCAAAGCCAGTGGTGACTGTTTGTTGACTACCTCTGATGTTTATTCAAAGCCCAAGGGCTCTTTAGTCAGGAAGTGGTGAATCCTGGCAGGACTGGTCCTTCCCTTCAGGTTTCCTTCTGTCCCAGGTTGAGCCCAGAAATGCCTTCTAGGCTCTAAGGCCTAGACTTAGGGGCTTCAGAGTCTGCTTAGTACTTTATTTTGCTATATCTGAGCTAGTACTAAAGTTGCAAAACAAAGTCCCCTGAAATTTTCCCTTTCTTTTCCCCAAGTTAAAGAGGATTCCCTGAGCCATACTGTCTGTAGTTTGGGGGGTCAGAGGTCACACTGGCACTGGCTTGGTTTGCTACTGCTGGTGTCTTATTGGTTCAGGTTTACCCCAGATCCAATGGCTTTGAGCTAACACAGCCAAAGGAACTGCCAAGGATTGCAGATTTTGTGGCCTTACTGCCTTACAAATTTAGTACAATTTCCAGGCTGTCTTTTGTCTCTCTGGTCAGGCTGGTCTAAATGCTCCCTTTGTGGGGCACTGGCAGAATTCTCCCCAGAGCTGTGCTCCCCTGTGCAAAGGCAGTTCTGGGTTTCAGTGCAAAGTTCCACAATCATTTCACTTTCCCTCCCTTGGGCACACAGATTCTCTCTCCACTTGGCATGCTAGTGTGACAATTACTAGGGGATGGTGTAGTCAATGTAAGGCTGTCTTTTCTGCCCTCTTCAGTGCCTCTTTTCCTTGATAGGTTTGATGTATTAAAACCTGATACTTTGATCACTCACTTGATTTTCAGTTCTTCTGAAGGTGTTTGGTTGCATGGATAGTTGTTGAATTTGGTACAACAATTCAAACAATTGTGGAGGGATGATTACTAGAGGTTTCTATTCGGCCACTTTTGTGACCACTAAAACATCATTTATAAAGTGAACTGAATTTTGTTGTCCTCTCCTCAATCATATGTGAAAGCTCTAGCTCCCATTCCCATGGTATTTGGTAATAGGGTCTTTGGGGGATAATTAGGGTTAGAGAAGGTATGAGGATGGGGCTTTCATGGGGTAAATGCCATTACAAGAGGAGGTACCTAAGAGCTCCCACTCTCCCTCCTCCATGTCAGGTGAGGACACAGTGAAAAGGTGGTCATCTGTAAGCCAG
Organism: Arctocebus calabarensis; assembly: GCA_963573935.1. Taxonomy (NCBI): domain Eukaryota; kingdom Metazoa; phylum Chordata; class Mammalia; order Primates; family Lorisidae; genus Arctocebus; species Arctocebus calabarensis. The sequence goes on from CAUYON010001733.1 coordinate 10,388, forward strand.
AAAGCAGACCCCCACCAAAACCTAAATCAGCTAGCACCTTGATTTCAGACTTCCCAGCTCTAAGAACTGTGAAAAATAAATTCCTGTTATTTAAGCTACTAATTTTATGGTATTTTGTGATGCCAGTCCTAGATGATTAATGCAGTGGAGATAATCTCGACCCTGTGAATTATGGATATAATAAGATGCTGTGTGTATTCAGAATAGTACTGGCTACTGGTCGCAGGAGGTAGCTAGTAAGTGTTAGCATCATTATTCAATAAGAACAGTCATCACTGTCCTTTCTTCCTATTCTTTTGCAAGATTTCTCCTCATATTAACTTAGCTAAGAACTCCCTAAATCTGATGGCCAGCTTATTGTGAAGCAAATGGATAAATAGTGAGGGCTAATTCAAGTCATTGCCTTTCAACTTTGTTGCTACAGATTAATTTCTGTCCCAGCAGCTCAACTTTGGACTGGTACATATTTATCTAAGAACAAAAATGGTATCAAACATCTTTCTGTGTTCAGCCTGTCCAAGAGAGTAAGCCATCTTGTGTGGCTCATTTTCTGGTGAAGTTCTTTTTCTCTGAGCACACTGGTCAGTTGTCTACTGGGTGGTATCTTGCACATGTGTTTCTCATTAAAGTAGCAACTAAAGAGTGGCAACTGTGAATCTTTTCTGGCTGGTGCTCATGCTCTGTTTTCTTCTTGTGTAATTAGCCTGGGGTGGATGTTTTTTGGAGGAAGAAAGGGGAAGGCTTATTTATGAATTAAAAATTGGACTTGATACATGTGACATTGGGTTAAATTGCTTACACTAGCTGTGATAAAAATTTCTCCTGGTTTCCACCTCACTAAGATTTTACAAGTAGATTTACAAGTAGATTTTACAAGTATCATTTACAAGTAGATTTCTCAGGCCTTATGCTTCTACAATTGTCAAGCATCTAATTTTATTTTAAAAATCATGTTAAAATATTAAAGAATTGAAGCCCTAAAAGTTAAGAAAAGTCAAATCCCTCTGATTATTTTAGGAACAATATTTTACCATGGTGATTAACATTTTTATTACCCTTAATATGAGTAAACAAGCTGTCAAGGGGCCACTTTTAATAGTTTTTATTATTTTACTTATAAAAAAGATATTATGTACAGTTACTCTGGAAAAAATGGTAATTTCTTATGAAGTTAAGCATATGTGCATGATGTAACCCAGAAATCCACTCCTAGGTATTTACCCAAGAGAAATGTTAGATTCACAACAAAAGTTGTACACAAATGTTTACAGCAGCTCCATTCATAATTGCTAAAAACAGAAAACAACTTAGATATTCCTCAATGGGTGAGTGGATGAACAAACTGAGGTACATTCAGATAATGGAGTACTACTCAGTCATGAAAAGGAACAGACTATTGAGAAATGCAGCAACTTGGATGAGGGAAAAGTTACATGACAAAGCTCTAGGACATTCTTGAAAAGATACAACCATACTGACAGATAACAGACCAGTGGCTTGCCAGAGCCTAAAGGTAGACAGGGGACTATAAAGCAGTAACAGCAGCAATTTGGGTGGTGTTAAAATCCTGTACCTCAATTGTAGTGATGGTTTTGTGAGTCTACACATGCAGTAAAATTCATAGAACTTCACACCCAAAGAAGTCAATTTTACTGTTAATTTAAAAAATAATTTTAAAAAAGATTGGTTTCAGGAGGTATCAGAAAAGACATTGTTTCTTTCAGAAGTTTAATGGTTGTGCCAGGGTGGTAGGCAGTAAAGTTTTAAATGTATGTTGACTTGAAACTATTATGGAATTTCTTCACAGGTAGGAAATATCAGGAATTGATTTAGTTTTGGTCACTGGAAATGATGAAAGTATGGAGAAAGGATGGGTTCAATTTTACCCATGGTTTCACATACAGCAACCCCAAATCATAAGACAATATAATGAGTTAACAATACTCATAAATTCTTTTTGAAATCTCTAATCCTTATCACTTATTAACTTTCTGATCTCTGCTGGATTTCAGAAATGATTTGCATCTGGATTCTGAGATGCCCGAGATGGGAAGTGGTTGGGTTAGAAGTGGGAGTTCACCTTCCCTTATACAGCACATCAGCCATCTGAAACTAATTTGCTGTACGTAATTTATTCCATAAAATTGCTGGAATAAACAATGCATGCAAAGCTCCTTAGATGTGTATTCAGCAGGGACTTGCTTGGCTGTGTGTGATTTTCAGCTCTCTCAGTGCTTTTAGATGTACCATCCAACAATTGGGATGTCATGTGGGTTCTCAGAGGGCCTATTACTTATGAACTAGGGTACTTGTGTAGGTGGTTTGCTATCTGTGAGTGATATGAGATGGACCATGATCCTCACTCCCAAGTTGTTCTTAAATTCAGTTCAGTGAGTTAATAATGGGGAACAGACTTACCACTCTGTGCCTCTGTTGCAAATAAACCCAACAAGATTGGGAATGTTTGGTCAAATGTGTGGGAAGTTACATTATGTTTTGTCATTTGCCTCCCAAGAAATGAAAGGCATCTCAGATGGTACATTTTCCACCATGGCAGTTTGTTGCTGGATGTGACCCAACTTCACTTCTACAATGTGAATGCTAAAGCATTTTACAAAGTTCTCCAAATTCTTCCACTTCTTATCCTTAAAGCCAGGAGCTCTGATGGGTGATGTAACTATATAGAAGAATAAGACATAGGTCACCTCACAGATTTTACAAATTTCTTTAGTCCTTAAAACACAGTCCTTCCAAACTGCACATTATAAACTGAATTTTCCCCTTTAATATGGTCAGCATGGGCTACTTCTAGTGTTCTTTCTCTCAAAAATACATATTTTAGTCTTGGTGCCCATAGGACAGTGGTAACGGCACCAGCCACATGCACCAAGGTTGGCAGATTCGAGCCCAGCCAGGGCCTGCTAAACAAAAATGACAACTGCAACAAGAAAATAGCTGGGCCTTGTAGCAGGCACCTGTAGTCCGAGCTACTTGGGAGGCTGAGGCAAGAGAATTGCTTAAGCCCAAGAGTTTGAGGTTGCTGTGAGCTATGATGCCACTGCACTCTACTGGGGGCAACATAGTGAGACTCTGTCTAAAAAAAAAACAAAAACAAAAATAATAATTTTGTACTCATACTTAAAGTAGTAGCTGTAAAGATTTCACTTCTGAATGCTATACCACCATTATCACTTTACAACAGAATTCCCCTACTGAAGAGGCACAGGCTGCTGATTGGATAAAAAAACACAAACCAAGTATATGTCATCTTTAGGAAAAACATCTAACTCCCAAGGACAAGTCATGACTCAGGGTGTTAAGGGTTGGAAAAGAATATTTCAGGCAAGTGGAAACCAAAAAATCAACATTGTTAAAATATGCATGCTTCCCAAAATGATATACAGATTTAATGCAATCCCCATTAAAATACCAACAGCACACTTTGAAGAACTTGAAAAAGTAGTTCTTCACTTTGTAAAAAACCAGAAAAAACATTGAGTAGCCAGCACAATAACAACAAATCTGGACACAAGTTAACCAACTTCAGATTATATTACAAGTCTATTGTGATCAAAACAGCATGATATTTGCATAAAAATAGAGAATAGATCTATGGAACAGAATCAAGAACTTAGACATGAAACCAGTCTCATATTGACATCTTTGGTAAACCAAACAAAATCATACACTGGGGAAAAGAATCCCTATTTAATAAATGGTGATGTGAGAACTGGTTAGGTACATATAAAAGACTGAAACTGGACCCATACCTCTCCCCACTTACCAAAATTATGTTGGATAAAAGATATAAACCTATTCAGCTACAAACAGAGATGGAGACTTTGTATCTTTTATATTTACCTGGATAGATTTGGAGAACATTCTCCTAAGCAAACTCTCTTATGAATCCCATGTACTCAATACTGTATTGAAACTAGTAGATGAACAACTATAGGTCCATATGAGACAAAAAAACAAAAAACAACAAATTCAAAAAAAGAGCAAGGGAGAAGGGTAAGGGTAAAAGGAGTTTGGTAAGTTTCCACCTAGTGGTACAATGTAGGGGTAGATAGCACTCTACCTGGGTGAAGGACTCAACTGCAACATGGACTTTACCTTACAAATGCAAACAATGTAACGTAATTGTACATACCCTCATATTAATTTGAAATAAAAAAATGATTCTTACAAAAAAGTATAAATAATCACAAAATATTTTAGAATGCTTGCCAGTTCTACAACTATACTCTTGAGTTTTTCCTTGTACTTAAAGGATTGTCTCTTCTGCATGAATCTTCTGGCTAACACTTGAAATTTCTATGTGGTTTTCTCTTGCCTTATGTCCTTGAAGGCTAGCAGTCCTTAATGTTATGCAGAAATATGTTTGGAATTTCTTCTCTATACCAGGCACTGTTCTAGGTACTAAAGAAATAATACAAAGCCACAGGCTTCATGGAGCAAGGGAAGAAAGGGTATAAACAAGGAAATGAAAAAATAATTACATAGCATGTGAAATGTGGGGAAGGAAATAAAATATTCAGGAAGAAAGTGATTGTAGGGTAGGGAAGGCGCATTAATGCAGACAACAGGTGGTTATGGAAGATCACTCTGAAGAGGCCACATCTGAGCTGAGGCCAGAAACAAGAAGCCAGCCATGCAAAGATGGAGGAAAAAACATTACAGAAGAGGGAGCTGTTTGTCCATCTGGCACTGAAGTAGTTTTCACATTTGAAGTGTGGAGGTGGGAATTGCCTGTTTCAATATTTTACCTAATCATCCTCTTTAGGAAGAGTTCTCTCTCCTTAAAGCCTTAGGCTAGGTGTGTTGGTAGGTCCTACTGTCAAGAGAGGATGACTTTTACCAGGGAATATAGTCATAATTCTGTTAAATTATTGTGTTCTTTGCTTTGGTAGCTAGTCATAGTCCTTATGTTGGTAATCATGATATCAGTTCTATATTACAACTGTTCCATCTTCCTTTATCCTTTGCCAGAAACTTGTCTGGTTAGGAATTTTTACCTGGTGGGGTGAATCAAACCTTTATGCCTACAGGATACAAGTCCTTCGTGGTCTTGCCTTTATTAGGTCACCATTATTTTCCACTAATCAGTGTTTCTGGGAATGGGAATACTGTTTTGGGTCCCATTGAATGCCCTGAGTCCCAGACAGCAACCCCAAAATTCTTGCCCCTACTATGTCACAGCAACCCCAAAATTCTCCTTGTTAATTGAGGTCAATGGCCTTTGGCCAGGACAGCAATGTGCCTGTTGGCTAATGGGAGGTGCAAACCCAATGAATCTCAGCTCCCAATTTAATGAAATTATGTTTGCATATTATTCTGCTACCTCATTTGGAAGATACTAGAAGTGGGTAACTGAACTGACATCACACTCAGGGTCAGTGCAATGATTACAAGACTTTTTGTTTCCTCTGTGTTGGGTATATGAGTTTTCATTTAGGTATAGGACGGGTGAGGATGTTGAAGGACAAAAGTGATGAACTGTACTGAATATTTTCCCTCCACTTACCCTCTTACCATCTTGTCCTATGCGTCAATAAACTCATGTCTCAGACTATGTCATACGTGCTTTTGCTTTCCAGGTGATTTTGACCAGTAGGAGGCACTGGCTTGAGTTCAGAGGGCAGGAAGAGAAAAGAGGTCAAAGTACTTATTCCTGCCCCCTCCTCATTTCATGAGCTGTGATATGGTCATGCCTTCCTCCCTCCACTTAAGAGCAAGAACACCTCCTGTCAGTGGCCCTTTCTCCTCTTGACTCCAATTCTGGTGACTACCTGTTCCTGCAAGATTAGGGGTAGTAATGGCTTTCCACTATTACAGCAGTTAAAAGTCTTTGGACTTTTCAGAGTTTCTGTTTTTTTTACCCTTGCCTATACTTTTATAAACTCTCTTTACCCTTTGGAGTGGGTTACCAGGTTCTTAGTGGAACCTTGACTAAAACAGGGAGGAATTCGGTGACATAAAATTGGGAAGAGTAGAAATTAATTAAAATATGCAAGGCCATGTAGGCAGCAATTAACAGCTTTTGTTTCATTGGACTTTTACTGGGAAGCTGAGAATTTTCAGCAGGGGAATATCACCTCCCACCCCTATTTTTAAAGATTACTGTGCTATCTAGGGAGACAATAGATTTGAAAAATGCTTAAGTACACATACCAGTAGTAATAAAATGAATAATTATTGTAACTAATAGTGAACATTTGAATGCTTATTTTAACCCCAACACTGGTTTAAGCATTTAAATGTATACTTTATAATCTCTCCATGAAGTTATTATTTCTATTTTGGAGAAGGAAAAACTGAGGAACAGAAGTCAAGCCACTTTTCCTATGATACCATTCACTGCTGAGTCAGAGAATATGCTTCCTTCTGGAGAAGCTTATCTCAGCCCTGCAAGGTAACACTACCTAGCTGGCAGTGTTACTGTCTTTTGAAAGCCATTCCACCCACCATTGTATTAAGCCAGCTCTTTCAGGCTCGTGGGAAATATTGTAAGACCAGTAGATATCATGAGCATGGGCTCATTGCCCCATTTCATTTGCAGAAGCATTGCTGTATGGGATATCATAATGGTGGATAAGGCATTCTGTAAGTCCATGGGTGGTAGTTTTGGCAGAAGCAATGCAAGCAGGAAAGTCAAATTCATATCTAGAATAAGAGTCAAAACACTGCTCCTTCCATGAAGGAAGAGGTTAAATATAATCAATTTGCCTTTAGGTAGCTGGCTAATCACCTGGGAATGGGCATCATATCAGGGACTCAGTGTAGGTACCTGTTGCTGACAGACTGGGCACTCAACAGTAGCCATAGTTAATCTATGGTAAGTGGAACACTATGTTGCTGGGCCCATGTGTAACCTCCATCCCTACCACCATGTCTGCTTTGTTCATGAGTCCATTGGGCAATGACAAGGGTAGCTGGGGAAAGAGACTGATTTATGTCCTCATAATGCACTATCTTACCACTTGATAATTAAAATCCTCCTCTACTGAGGTCATCCTTTGGTGAGCATTCACATGGAACACAAATATTCTCACTTTTTGCCTAGATGTATGTCCACATACTTCTCACAAGTTCCTTGTTACCAATTTTCCAGTTATGTTTCTCTTAAGTCCCTGAACATCCAGCCAAACTATTAGCCATTAATTGGTAGGCCATTTCTCCTACCAAGTAAAGTGCATAACCAGATGTTCTTTCCATCAACATAGTGTCAATGTAATTATGAGTAAGTCATTTTGAGGAAGGGAAAGGCAATCAAGATCCCTGCAAACTAAATTTTCCTTCACCCCTGGCTTTCAGGGATGACACTCAGTAAGTGTGTAGACATAATACAATTGAATGGAGAATAAATTGCCTCCAAAATCCAAAGAGGCACTATAGGCATTGTACATCTTTCATGGTTGCAGGAGGGAATGACTTGTCCTTTACCTTAGAAACAATATCTCAACATGCCCCATAACATTGGACCACTAGAAGTTTCACTGAAGGAAAAGGATTTCTCACCTTCTGACATGCAAATGTCTTGCCTATAAATATCAAGTATTTGCTAGGTCTTGCTTACTAGGTCCAATTGACATAATGTCAGGGTAATAATAAGTATGCCATCTTGAGGAAGAGAAAGGCAATCAAAATCCAAACTAAATTTTGACATAGGGCTAAAGAGTAGATATATTTCTGAGGTAGGACAGTGAAATGTATTGCTAGGTATGGCAGCTAAAGGACAAATGTTTCTGGTATTTTTACTAACAGGCATTGAGAAAAAAGTATTTGAGTGGTCAGTAGCTGAATACCAGGTACCAGGGAACATATTAATTTGCTCAAGCAATAAAACCACATCTGATACAGCTGCTGCAATTAGAATCATCCTCTGGTCAAGTTTATGATAATCCCCTCTCATTCTCCGAAATCCATTGGTCTTCTGCATAGAACAAAGAGGAGAACTGAATGGGCATGTGGTGGGAACCACCTCTGCATCTTTCAAGTCCTTGATGGTCGTAATAACCTCTGACATCCCTCCAGGGATGGTATTGCTTTTGGTTTACTATTTTCCTAGGAAGAGGCAGATATGGTGACTTATACTTGGTGTTTTCCACCATAATAGCTCTTACACTATAGGTCAGGGAACCAATATGGGGATTTGGCCAGCTGCTGAGTATGTCTATTCCAATTATGCATTCTGGAACTGGGAAAATAATCACAGGATGGCTTTGTGGACCTACTGGACCCATTGTGAGATAGACTTTAGCTAAAACTATTGATCACCTCACCTCCACAAGCCCCTACTGACTGGTGGGCTACAGTTCAGAGCCAATGTATGGTAGTCTCCAAGAGGACTGCATGGTTACCTTTTTAAAAGACCATAGATCCCTTGAGTGTAGGCTGACAGATTAATTATATAAGTTTGTGATAGTGTACATGTACCAGGAGTTTGTATCTTAATCCCAAAAGATACAATCCCAAATGCCATAATTCCAATGTTGAAATCCTGAAAGATCAAAATCCCTATGTCTAAAATCCTGAAAATTACAATCACAGTATAGTTGCATCAGTTAGGTGAAACTGTTATATTGTTACTGTATTTATTTAGAAATTAAGTATTGGTTTAAAGGGATGCATATGGGTGCCAAGTTGGCAAGGGTTGAATTTGTGGACTTAATTTTAGGTGTCAACTTGTATGGATTAAAGAATACCTTGTAACCTGATAAAACATTATTTTGGGTGTGTCTGTGAGGGTGTTTCTAGAAGAGATTATGTGTAAGTCTGAGTGGACTGGGTGGGGAGGATTTGCCCTCATTGTTGGTGGGCACCATCCAATTGGCTAGGTGCCTAGAGAGAACAAATACAAAAAGTGATTTGACCTCCAAGAGCTGGGACAGACTTTTCTTCTGTTAGGTTAGACTCCATGAGTTACAACTCCAGGCTTTAGGATTTACCTCAGTGGCCTCTTGGGTCCTGAGCCATTTGGCCTTGGACTGAGAACCACGCCATCAACTTCCTTGGTTCTCAACATAAAAATGTTGAAACTTCCTCAATGATATGTCCCTTTTGTACATCTGTATTTGTAAAAGATAAAATTTCTTAGGATTTCAGCTCTTCAGATGACTGCACACACAGTAGTGATGCATTGACTACCTTGTGAAAAGACTAGGTTATCCATTACAGTATTTCGTAGGATTGCAGTTATAAAGTTGAATGCATACAATCACCAACCATAGTGATCTACCTTCCTTCATTTTGCTTTTAGCCTATTTATTATAAATATGGTTTGTCTGCTCATAACTTATGCCTCATGACTGTCATTAGTATACTTGCAAAATTATATTATTGCCTATTTTGTTGTGTAAGGTGGTCTATGAAGTGTTCTGTCATTTTTAAGTTTCTTGAATAAATCCCATTTTAAAAATATGTCTTTTAAAGGATTTTAAAATTAAATTATATTTTGGGAATTTTGAGGTTTCAACAATTGGTATCATGGCATTTTGGGACCATGTCTTTTAGGATTATGATTTGGTCTGTGTATCAGGGCCCTTCGTTAAGGTATCCTGATCTCCCCTTTATTCAAGGGATTCCAAGTCTATAAAGTGGCCCAAATCTGGGAACTGAGTGGTCATGACTCTGTTTCTATGATTCAAGTTAGAATTTTGTTCATTTGACTTAGCCCCTCTGTATGAGTTCATGTAACTCTGCTGTGCATTCTAGTAACCATGCCTTTATATGCTGACACTTGGCCCTTCCTATTCCAGAATCTAGTCCCATTGCCTTTAGGTTTCCAAATTTAGTGAATGCAGTTCCCACTGTGAAGTCAGGTCTATAGAAAAAAGTGATCATGGAGCTTTTCAAGGATGCTGGGGCTCACTTCATAAATTTATTTAACACAATTGTGGTGAAAGGTAGGTCTTCTGGACCTTTCCAGGGTAGGTTAAGTGGTCTTGAATGTCAAATCCACTCTAATATCCCAGTCTCCCTAAGCTTTTCAGTCCCTTCATCTACATTAAACCAAGGGAGATCAGAGATTTCTAACTCACTCATGGTGAGTCAACTGGCCAATTAGAGCTCTTTCTAACATCCTAACTGAAGTATAACATGCAGAATCTCTCTGGTTAGTAAGTCCATATCAACAAATTTTGCCTGAACCAACTTTATGCTCTATTCACCATTATCATGTGCCCTGAATACCTTCCCATGCATATTTCCTGGATTTCTGTCAGTGTACGTTGGAAAATTCAAGTGCTTTTGGAGTATGGCATAGTTCCTCAGAGGTGACACACCTCACCTTTAGGGGCCTGGTAGGACTTCAGTCTAGTTATAGGTCTAGAAGCAAAGAGGAATAGTAAGGCTGGGCTCTGAGGAGACTCAGCATTGTCTTGCATGGCACCTGACTCAGGTGAGGCCATTATTAATTTCCTCTGGTAATATAGGGTTAACCCCTCAGATAGGAGTAGAGAGGTAGCTCCCCCTGGCAGGGAAAACACATCAGAATTTAGAGGCTCAATGTTTCCAGCTTCCTTCCCATAGATTCCCATTCCAACTTTCGGGATCCTATTTCTTCTAAATCAATCTAAGAGTTGCTATATTGGTCTGGAGCTCAGGAAATAGTTGATTCTAGAAATAGGAGTTTTTATTCATTAGCATATAGGTAGTAAAGATATGAGACTCAATAGGATTGAGAGAAAAGAACTTAGTATTTAATTAGGAACATTCTAAACTTCAATATTCCGGTATATGCTATTGTTCTGAAAGGAGAATTAAAACGATGACTTCCAGTATAATTAGCAACCTGCTCATTTCTCATCATTCTACTCATTATTTTAAAAATTAACAAGAACTCAGTGTGTTTCAAGAAATGGTCTAGGTCCTAGGAATACCACAGAACACTGTACAGACTCAGCCCTCAGGGACTTACATTCTAGTGGGGATGACAGACAATAGAACCCCAAACAAATATGCAACTAGATGTCAAATAATGATAGGTACTATAGAGAAAAATAAAGCCAGCTAAGTGATAGAGAGTGACAGGTTGGAGAAGATATTTTAAATGGCGTAGTTGGGGAAGGTGTTCCTACAAAAGGGTAGATACGTGAAGTGAGAACTGTGTATGTGAATGTCTGAAGCAGGGGTCCTCAAACTGTGGCCCGCTGAGGACATTTATCCTGCCTGCCGGGTGATTTTGCCTCCGCTGCCTGTCCTGTTTAGCAATGGACTCATCCCGGCCCACAAAATCTGTTAGGGGAAAAACCATTGCTTGCATTCCCAAACAAAACATGTGTGGATTCACTGAAAAAGTTGTAAAAGGAGTTCCAATTTAGATTTAAAGAGCTTCATCTCCATGAACAGGACATACAGCTTTTCCATAACCAATTTTCTATTGACATTGAAAATGTGGAGGTCAGTCCCTGAAGTTGCTGCCCTGGCTGCCCCTCTGCTAGCTGCTCTGGTGCCACCTTGGGCCAGCGTCTCCGGCAGGTGGGAGCCAGGTGCTGACAAGTGCCACAGGGGAGGCCAGGTGCTCCTGTGGCTCTGTGCCAGGGGCTTTCTGACTTTTCCATGGGGCTGGCCTGTGGCACCCGGATGCTCTAAGAACATTTCCACTATTGCTCAGAGGACACATGCAGTGGGATTCAGAATTCCTGGAGAATTGCCTTTGTGAGAAGCTGGAAGTATTTCTTTAAATTCCTTCTCTTAGTTTTTCAAAGAAACATCAAGAAACCATGAATAACATTAGTAATGAGGAGTTTGAATGCTACTTGCTT
>CAUYON010001735.1:0-18220 GCA_963573935.1 Arctocebus calabarensis
TGGCACCTTAGCCCATTGAGCCACAAATGCCGAGTCACAATGCCCAACTAGTTTTCTGTTTTGCAGTTCGGCCAAGGCTGGGTTGAACCCGCCACCTTTAGGTATATGGGGCCGGCACCCTACTCAATGAGTCACAGGCGCCACCTGAGACCTTAGCTTTCTAATGGTTCAGTGTGCACTCACTTTGTTTCATGCACAAAACAATTTAAGATCTTGTATAAAATTAGTTACAGTTGGGCGGCACCTGTGGCTCAAGGAGTAGGGCGCCAGCCCCATATACCAGAGATGGTGGGTTCAAACCTGGCCCCAGTAAAAAACTACAAAAAAAAAAAATTACCTACAGTTTATGAGTATAATGTGTATATGAAATATAAATGAATTTCATGTATAGACTTGGGTTGTAGCCCACATTACCACATTATATATATGCAAATATTTCAAAACTTGAAAAAAATATGAAATCCAAAACACTTCTGGTTCTAAGCATTTCATGAAGAGCACTCAACCTATATTTTTAGGTAAAGGCCCTTGGATTGAATTCTTTTATCTCAAGATTGACGAGAGAAAAGACAGTGTTTTTTATTACGTCATAGCTGTGTACAAGAATGCATTTATAGGGTACAATGTGCTGATTTTATATACAATTTGAAATACTTTCATCGAATTGGTTAACACTGCTTTCTTAATTAGTGTGTTAAGACACAATACTCTACATTTAGTAGATTTGACATGTACCCTTTTTGAGGCAGAGTTTCACTCTGTTGTTCATGCTAGAGTGCTATGGCATCAGCCTAGCTTTAGCAATCTCAAACTCCTGGGTTCAAGCCATCTTTCTGCCTTAGCTTCATGAGTAGTTGGGACTACAGGTACACCACAACACCTGTCAATTTTTTCTATTTTTAGTAGAGGTAGGAGTCTTAGTCTTGCTCAGGCTGGTCTTGAACTTCTGAGCTCAAGGAATTCTCCCCTCTCAGTCGCCAAGAGTGCTAGGGTTATACACATGAGCCACCGTGCTGGAGCCAGACTTTTCTCTTGCCTAATTTATCTTCACATGTAATGTCTCAGAAACTCTGGAACTTCCATTAACAAAGTGAATCTATGAAATGTCATCTCCCCAACCTCAGTATACACTCCCATTCCTCACTGCTGGTCAGGATTATATTACTTTTTGATTGCAAAAATCACAAAATGAATACTCGGATATAGAGGTGCAGCCTTAGGAAATGCACAGTGAAATTCTGCTATTCAGTCCCCTGTTGAAACTGCCCCTCTGCAGCACATTTTTCTGCTTTCCTGTTGCGTAAGCACCTTGGCAGTGGTCCCCTGCATTAGTTTTCTAGGGCTGCTGAGAAGACAGCACACACTAGATGGCTTTTAACAACAGGAATTTGTTCTCTCATGGTTCTTGAGGCTAGAAGTTCAAAATCAGTGTCACTCTCCTTGAAAGCTCTAGGAAGGATCCTGTCTTGTTTTTTCCTATCTTCTGAGGTTTGTGGCAATCTCTGCCTCTGTCTATATATAGCCTTCTTTCCTGTGTGCCTATGTCTTTGTGTTCAAATATTTCTTTTATAAGGATCAGGGTCTCCCTCGTTGGATTAGTAGCTAGTATGGCCTCTTCTTAATTTGGTCCATCTAAAAAGTCTCTATTTCCAAAGATGGTCATATTCTGAGGTTCTGGGTGAACATGAACTTTCGGGGAACAGTATTCAACCCAGTACGGCCCCCTATTCCCACATGGGACCAAAGGAAATCAGCTTCTGAGATCATTCAAACACCAAGGGGGTGGCCTTGTACAAAGTTGTCTTTAATTTCCAGACTAGCAAGAAAAAAATTTGCTTTTCAAAGCAATATTAATTTTTCTAGAAACTAAGAGACTATGCTATTTCTTTTTATTTCCTATAGGCTTCTAGCTAAACTTTACACTTTTTTATATGGGTGCTTCCATGGATCACTTCCACTGATTTCCTCTGTTTTCTGTGTCTGTGTCACCATTTGCCCATTTGTCATTCATGGATTGCCACACAGCAGTGAGGAACACAGGGAGACTAGGTAGGGTGAAAGGCCCATCCATGGTCAATGTGACCATTTTTCACAGTTATTGTCCTAATTAATTTTTTGTTGTTGTTGAGACACACTCTTACTATGTCACCCTGGCATGGCATCACAGCTCACAGCAACCTCAAACTCTTAGGCTTAAGCGATTCTCTTGCCTCAGCCTTGCAGGTAGCAGGGACTACAGGTGCCCACCGTAACACCTGGCTATTTTTTGAAAAATGGTATTTGTAGTAATGGGGTACTTTAATGGTTTAGGAAGGGTGTTGTCCCATGATAGGTTTGGGGAGAGCTTCAGTAAGGGGTTTTGTGTACCCCAATTTCTGTGCTTTGCTTTTCCTTGCATTATTCTTTGGTTTGTTTGATGTTTTAGGTGATGAAGCCAACCCTTGCAAGTTTCAGGCATGCAATGAATTTTCAGAGTGTCTGGTCAACCCCTGGAGTGGAGAAGCAAAGTGTAGATGCTACCCTGGGTACTTAAGTATGGAAGAACTGCCCTGTCAGAGTGTCTGTGACCTACAGCCTGACTTCTGCTTGAACGATGGGAAGTGTGACATTATGCCTGGGCATGGGGCCATTTGTAGGTATGCTATAGTTAGGGAATTTGGCTATGCAGGCTATAGATACTTCCTCTAAGGAAAAGGGGTCTGAATTTATAATTTTAGGATAATTATTATAATATTTCTTATAGAAATTACATCTAGCCAATAGATGGGTGATATCTAATTATCATGTAAAAACCAAGTCATTTAATAGGATAGGATTTGGCCTAGTTCAGTTGGTTATTTTATGCATTAGGAAGCTATAAAAAATACAGAGAGTACCAAATAAATGTATATATATTTTAAGATAGGAAAAAAGCTATATTGACATTATAATACTCAAGTCACATTTGCAATTATAAATTGCAATTATAATTTGCAATTATAAATTGCAATATAATTGCAATATAGTACTCCTAATTATATAGGAGTACTCAATGTGACTTGTATTCATCTTTTATTATTGCTATATACTGAGTATTACAATTTTAGTACCATTTTTTTCTTTCTGAAAATGTGTATACTTTTTAGGCACCCTCTATATTATCTAAAATATGTCCTCCTACTTAGAGTAGTTGGAGAGCTTTGTGTTATAGTTTTTAGTGGTGATTGTAAGGTGTTTAAGTGAGGTTTAGGCATAAAGTGAAAACAAGGAATTTTATTGTTCTCCTTGGATTATATTCTTAATGACTTTGGACTCCTTTTAGTTCTACCGAGTATTCATTAAAAAATAAAGAAAAGCAAGTATTTGAAGTATTTAAAATGGAGACAAAAATATTTTGTTAAGTACCCTGAGGTCCATTTTTAAGGGTAGAAACAAGGAGAATGTTGCTGATAAGCAGACTCATTTACCCTAAACACCTTTTTCTGCCACTCCTATTAAACAAGGCCGAACAAATTATGCATGGGTCACAGGGCTGTGACCCACGCACGACCAAGCTGTATGGTTGTAAGAGAAGAGGATGCTGAGAATAAGCAGGAGAAACATAGATTTGAAAGTCAAAATGGGAAAATGTTGGCATGGATGCCAAAAACAGAGAAGACAGGTAGAAATGGGCTAGCCTCTTCCACAGGAAAAAGTATACAGTAGTTATGTAAGAAAATGTCCCTACTCTTATGTAACATCTTCAAACAATGCATTAAAAATGTTAAAAATATGAATTTGCATAAAGAGCATAACACAGTGCTTCTGTGTTATTTATTTTTATTTTTGTAATTTCTCTGTAAGTTCACTATTATTTTAGAATAAAATGTTAGAAAGTGGAAAGTATACAATTTAGCTGGATTACTAAGAGTAAAAACAATCTCTTAGTGTTCAGAGAAATGAGTATTCTTTTGAAATGCAGTGATTTCCTTGCTGCTGTTGAGATTGAAAATGTTTTCTCACCAATCTGAGCCCTTAGGGGTTGGAGGACCTCTCTAGTAGGGTGAAAGGACGTGAGGAGTCTGAGGCCTCGGTGCTAGACCTGGCTCTGTAGCTGACTAACCATGTGACCTCATCCCAGGCTCTGCCTTTCCTGGGCCTGCTGTTCTGTTATCTACATTTATGGAGGAGGATTAAATATTTTAAATCTATTCAACATTTTGTTCAATCCTTTGCGGTAATTGAGGGCCTGTTAGGTCTCTGCCAGGCATTATGCACTGCGTTGAATTGTATGATCATTCCACCTGCTTATGTGACTCTGTAATGAAGCTTCCTGTGGTCAGCATTTATTGCTCTACCTTTTCCCAATCTCTCTGAAAATTCTGCTGTTAAATGTTACCCTGAGCAGATGGATTCAGATTTTGGACTGTTGGTTACAGATGCAGAGTGGGTGAGAACTGGTGGTACCGAGGGGAGCACTGTGAGGAGTTTGTATCCGAGCCCTTGGTCATAGGCATCACCATAGCATCAGTGGTTGGACTGCTTCTGCTGTTTTCTGCTGTCATCTTTTTCCTCGTCAGAACTTTTCAAGCACGGCATGCGAGGAGAGAAAGAGAGAGGCCCTCCAGGTAAATGAGAAAAAGAACTCTCTGATGGAAAAAAAATTTGATTTATTCTTCATTTAGTACTCACCATGTGCCAAGTATTGGACAAGGACTGGGTGGGTGGGAGAGAGCTATCAGGTTAAATAAAAGCATGGCTGTGGACTTCAAAGGAGTGTCAAATCAAAAAGGAATGGAAATAGAACTATGAGTAAGGTGCTAATGAGCCCAGAATAGGTATAAATTAGTTTTGCTTGGGGAAGAGGTCTTGAAAGTTTTAATGATAGTTGTTGACATTTAGCTGGACCAAAGAGTAGGCATTTGCTACTCTTGGGGTGGGATAATATCTAGCTAGTTGAATGAGCATGAGCAAAGTCCAGGAGGAAGCATGAATCTTAGGAGAAGGGGAGGACAGTATTGTTGCATGTGCTCAGAATGCCTGTTTCATGGTGGGGAGCCTTTGGAGAGTGGCTGGTGGAGATGAGATGGAAAAGTTGTTTCCCTTGTGTGAGGAGCAGATCTGTGACAACTTGTTCCCCTTTGGCTCATACTCGTGGCAGTTATAGATTTTAAATCTAGGTAAGAATCTGGCAAGAAATGAAATCTGATTCTATTAGTTAGCATAGCTTCAATGACAGGGGAGATAAAACCTGGTCCATTTGTTAGACTAGGCATCCAGGGCTGTTATGTGAAATCTGATTCTATTAGTTAAGTGTTGCTTCAATGGTAGGGGACGTAAAACCTGGTCCATTTGCTAGGATAGGCATCCAGGGCTGTTATGTGAAATCTGATTCTGTTAGTTAAGTGTTGCTTCAGTGGTAGGGGAGCAACCTGGTCCATTTGCTAGGTTAGGCATCCAGGGACCCTTTGAGCTGTTACGTGGTCATAATCCCAGGTTGCACTTTGCTTCTGTGCTAGAGTCTACAAGAGTTACCACTTCATGTCTAGTTTACCTTCCCTCACCCCCTCCCTTGCCTGAAGAGATACCCCTCCCAGATTCCCAGAGCTCCCAGGACATGCCTCTATCATTGTTCTCATACTGTTCATTGTGTCTAATTTTTCATTAGACTGTAGTCTCATTCAGGGTAGAGATTGCAACAAATTCTTTGTATCATCAGCTTCTAGAATAGTCCTAGGCACATAATCAATGCTCAGTAAATATTCATAGATTTGAATCAAATTTGAGGCTCAGCTACCCCTAACCTCAATATTTATAGTTTGATCAGATTCTATGTGTGGCTACACACTGATTTTTGATATGTATACTTTTATGAATGAGAGACCTGCCTTTGTTTAGTGAAATACCGTAAATTGGCAAACATAGCTCCCAACCAACATTTACTGAGTGCCAGGCACTGAGAGCAAATAAGGTAAATGAGACCTGGGTCACC
Source organism: Arctocebus calabarensis (assembly GCA_963573935.1). NCBI lineage: Eukaryota > Metazoa > Chordata > Mammalia > Primates > Lorisidae > Arctocebus > Arctocebus calabarensis. The sequence continues at coordinate 5,951 of CAUYON010001735.1, forward strand.
TCCACAGGGGACTTGCTGGGTCCTTGAGAGAGAATGATAATACCTGATAAGTCATTTGTGAGATGATCTGGCTATTTTTCACACTCTCATGCTCTACCCCCACCACATGTCCAGTTTACCTCTTTTCTTCTCCAACAGAATTCTCGTGCCAGGTAAGTAGCCTTCCAAGTAGTTGAGCCTACTAAGAAGAACCTGAATTAACCATATCTTTCTTTTTGTGGCTCCCTCAGGGAGCCTGACAGCCTCTCATCCATTGAGAATGCTTTGAAGTTCAACCCCGTGTATGAAAGCCACGTGGCCGGGTGTGAGCAGTATGAGGGACTCTATCCGCAGCTTCCCTTCTGCAGCACTGAGGGTGGAGAGATGATTGGTGGCCTGAGCAGAGAAGAAATCAGACAGATGTATGAGAGCAGTGAGCTTTCTAGAGAGGTAGGAAACTTTGTATTTTTACTGTGCACTGTGCACAGTGCTGCTGCTACTGCTGGAGTGTGTGTGTGTGTGTGTGTGTGTGTGCAGGTACATGGGCTTCAGGAAAGGTGAAAATTATCTCATGATTGGTTTTTACTTCTAACTTCCCAATGTGATACATAGAAGGTATTCAGTTCTCAGCTGTTCCTTATTTCCCACCCATTGGCTCCTTTTCCTGTTATTAGCAGAATACTCTGTATTCCCTCCTTCTTCTTTAAGAAATATTTCTGAGTAAGAGCAGTATATGCAATATCCAGAGTAGTGTATGTGGGGAACCTTCCATTTCCCTCAAAGGGCAATTCTTTCTTAGAGCTTGCCCCTGAATAGTCAAGAAACTCACAATTTCTTTCAAACCTGTTGGGGTTTTTCTAATGCAATCCTTTTTTCCTTAAGGAAATTCAAGAGAGAATGAGAGTTCTGGAGCTGTATGCCAATGACCCTGAGTTTGCAGCTTTTGTGAGAGAACATCAAATGTAAGCATTTGAAAAGAAAGTCCCAACCCAGGGTCTACTCGGCTCGCCTTAGAGAGTTGCCACCAGGGTGAGCACGCCATTCCTGTCCGTGTGACAGGGGACTTGGCGATACCCAACATTTCCTCTTTAAAGTTTGTGCATGTCCACATGGATGATCTCATTTATCACATATAATGGCTTTATAAATTGAGTGTTTTCATTTGAAGAAAGGAAGCCTTATAAAGTTGTAGGGACTTATTGGATAGGAGGTGGCAGAGAAGATTTAAAACTGAGACACTGTCTGTTTCCAGCTAGAGATCCCTGGGCATGAGCCACCGCACTCGGTGCTGCATCTGCCTCTTAAACCAAACCATCCACTCATCCCTGCATCTCCAGCCAGAAGATAGCCCGCGGCTCCATTTCTGTAGTATCCAATAGAAAGAACAATGATGAAATTTTTTTTTTTTTTTAGTGGTCTTAAATGGATGAAATTTTTGTCTTTCCTAAGACCCTTTATTAGCCTCTCAGAGCCACAGGCCTGAATGTGGTTCCTGAATTAAAAATGCATCTCATCTAGGCTAAGATAGCTGAAGAAAGGGCTTAGCAGAACCTGACTAGGGACAGGATGGTTGATTACATGGTTTAGTTTCTCCTGGTGAATTAAAAAGAAAGTCCACATAGATACTACAACCTTAAGGGAGGCGTTCACAGAGGGAAGATGGCATTGAAAACATGTTGGGTACATAATCCATACAGCGTTTTCTGTTTTCACTTAGTTTCAGAGTTTTCAATCTCTAGGTAGCCCCATTAAAATGTTCATCAACTTGATTTAGGATTTAGTGAAAGCATTTCAGGATCTTTGTAGACTGAATTTTGGTTTTAAACTTAGCATAGTACAGGATAACTTTCCTTCAAAGAAAGAAAGAAAAACAGAAAGTACTGGCGATTTAAGGAATATAGCTTAGTGATGTATTACAATAAAAATTCATTTCAGTACATTTTTTTACTTTTTCAGTGAATTACTCTCTGTTTTTTTCATGGCAGGGAAGAGCTTTAACCCAAACTCCTATTTCGAAATGGATTAAAACCCTGGAGAAGATGGAGATTACTTGATATCTACGTTATATGATTAATCTGGATTTTGAACACTGTTGGAAGAGGAGTTTTCTCCTTTAAAAAGTTAAATGTAGGGCACACGTTTATCCCCAGCTTATAATTTCAGAATGTAGTAACAGATTTTTATTTCTGCAAACACCCGAAGCTGTGTTTAAAGAAATTCAAAACTATGTGAGTTCTGGACAATATTTTACAAGAAAAAAGCTGTACCTTGGAATTAGGGCTACAATTACTGTCTGCTTCTGAATCTTTGAGGATGTCTCCTAAGGACTGTGCCTCAGGTTTCCTGGCAGGAAAACAAGCTGATACTGTTGGAACAAGGTGAAATCAGACTTAGAAAGTGAATATTTTGTAGCATATTTGTTATTGTCAGGTGAAATGGGGAAGCCTTTGAAGGAGTCTTAATATAATTTATAATCAGATATTCATCTACATAAGATGTCTTTTTTAAAATCATCAAATTGCTAAAGAAAAAGCAACCTTTTTGCTGCTGCAGTATAGAATTAAGCTTGCATGTTGTGCTTCTACCAGAGTTTTTAATTTCCTGAGCATATTATTTAAGATTGCACTATTGCTATGTTGAGTATGTCAATAGCCTACTTTTCTAAACTTTCAGGAATGATACATATGTGTAAAGTTTAGAAGATTCCTATTAATCTAAAGATGAGTTTGATCACACGGGCAGGAAGGGCATGGGTGTCAGTCAAGGCCATGGTGCTGAGACTAAAGTTTGCCAATTGACTGGTGGACTGAGTCGGTACTAACACGTTCCCTGATTGCTTCTGAGAACTGAAAAAGTGTGGAAAAAATCCTGAGTCTCTCCTAGTTCCTGATATATAATTTGAGAAACAGCACTTCACTACCTCATATACTATAGATTAACTCATTTGCATTGCTTCTCCTTTGTGTAATACCTCCTGTTGACATTAATTCCTGCTTACAAAAAAGAGCCTCGATGTTTTGCAAAGTATGCATGGAAAACAGGTTTTGTGTGTGTGTTCGTATGTGTCAAGATAGTTCCTTTATCTCAGTATTCCCTTTCATTCCTTTCTCATATAATGGATCCTCCCTGAGTTCACCATAGGTATAAGCCACTCTTGGGACACTTACACCCTGCGATATAAGCCATTCCTGGGACACTTGCTACGGGGCTCATTTGAAAAGTAATTGATCATTATCTTTAAAGCATTATAAATGCCAATAATATTTATCACCACTCAATGTTTGATTGTAAATGTAAACCTTCAAAGTTTTCTGCTTAATTATTTTTAACTTTTTTACTGAATGATTTATGTTAGAGGAAAATGTGTTTTTATCACAAATTAACCCTAGAATGCAACCCTTTGGATCTGTGCTTGCTGGAAGAATTCTAGATGGACATAAATCCATCTAGGGCTAGTCACCTGCAGAACACTTAGGAACAGCACAGAACTCAACCAAATGAGACCATTGGTTTTTGCAAGCCAAGCAATGAAGTGGGAATTTGGGAATTCTGACACATGTTACATCTCTAATTTCTTTTCACGTGACCTTTTCATGCAAGAGCAAAGTACTTTGCTCTGTACAAATATATACTTTACACCAAAGAAATGGAAAAGTATAAGAACCCCTCAACAATCAGGGAAAAAGGAGGCCTCAGTTCAGGAATAAAGGCTTACGTCCTACCTTTGTGATAACTGAATCACTGCTAACAGTGAAGAAGGCAGACCCCAAGAAGAAGACCCAGTCACGCTGGAAGTAAAACATGAAGGAGCTACCAGCGTGAAAGACTTTCCTTTCAAAAAAGCTTTCCCAAGGTGATAGGATGGCATGTATTCATTTGAAAGTCTTAGGCTAAATTCTTATTTAGGCTACACAATTGAGGAATGAAATGTTCATAATATAAGAACATTCTCATTAACCTAGCAACATAATATTCAAATAAGACTATTATTTTTTTTGAAAACAATATGTGTAAAATGCAGTTAGCACTAAAAGTGGATGGTAAATAACCTCTCTTTTTTGATTCAGAAGTTATTTTGGAGTTTTACAAACATAGCTTTTATAATTGAGTTAATACAGTATGTTTTATTAAGGGTTATGGATAAAGGTAAATTTATTTGATAAATAGGGCTCCATTTTCACTATTGCAATGGCTTGAGGGTATTTGTTCACTATTTATGTAATAAAATGAGTGCAGGTTTCATCTGATTTTTCTTTTGCATTGTCTAGTCACCATGAGTTGGCTTCCTGCTTCCTAATTTTCTTTTTATTTGCCATGTAGTGAATTAGAATGTAGTTGAACAACACTGTCTTACTATTCCCTCTGTGTACAAATATTCTTTGCAGCTCTAAACATAGATTGACTCAAATATGATTCCTGAACTATTCGTTTGCATGCTTGTTTTCTAAGTTTGCCTTCCATTTTTTTCATTTTTAGGTAGGTGGTATTTTTGTGTCATTTCTATGTTTTCAATAACAAATACTTTGACATGTTTTAGTCTCTGATTTGAATTTCTACTTTGCAAGAGAAAGAAAAGACAACATATTTACTCTATAAGAAAAGCATTGATAGAGGAGAGTAAGTGTATCAAAGTAAGGATTTTTTTAGCCAGGAAAAATATGGGTCGTTTTGTATTTTTCTTTTTTTCTAAAATATTCCTATCAATTCCCAGTAGGAATGGGTGAGGCCAGAGTTCCTTATTTACAGTCCAGCTGCAATGAGTCAGGGTTCTAGCTCCCCCGATCCCAATTGTGTAATAAATGCAGAAAAATGACGTGAAGGTCACAATCTTCAACTCCATCGCATTGTGTTCCACAAAAGGTCCTGGCTAGGGGTGGGCAGGTGGGAGGGTACCATAATGTCATTGATGATGTAAAGAATTTGCCTGGAAATCTCCTTGACTCATGCATTTTCTAAAACCTTACACTACTCTTGTGAATTAATAAGAGAAAGATTCAATCACTCCCCTTAGGATAGTAGGACACAGGTTAAAAATACTGCCCACAGCCACAGTTATAGCCACAGCATAGATTAAGTGATTCTTCATCCTGTTTTTTGTTCTCTTATATTTAATTAAAGATTAAGGGCAAGTATAGGGAAATAATGATATGATATCAGAGAATACAGGTGTAATTTTTATATCAGCTCGATGTGATGACACTTCCATGATAGTGCAGGTAACGTGTTTAATATAGAGTATGGATAGTGAAAGACTTTTCTTTTTCATCTTGTTTATAATGACATTTTATCCAGATTGTAGATCACATAAATTCATGTTACTATATTATTTTGTTGCAATTTTCTGGTCTTATTATTGGCTAATGAAAAACAAAGCTTTTAAAGTTTTTAATGTACATATAAGGATCTTTCTTTTCCCATGTATATAATTGTACTATTTTCATTAGTAATAAACATCTGTTTCAAGAACCTGTCTACATCTTTTTTTGTCAATTAGAAGAAAAAGCATAGATCTTAGCAACAGTTGATTTGTAATTACCATTCAAAGACACATACTGTGTGAACACAGTGTGAAAATGTAAATCAGTATTAGATTTATCTTTATACAGGATTATAAGAACAGGAGACAAATCTGGAGCCTAATTGTTGCCTTGAATTTTATTGAAAATTAGTGGTTATTTGGCTTTTTTTGAACTTTTAAATTTTTGGCCTCTCTTTTAAAATTTTAGGAACTTTCATTTTTCACCCTCATCTGCTTAAAGCAGGATAGAAAAAAACTGATGAAGCCGATTAAAGAAAGATTAGATGGCGTAGTTTGTTTCAGCTGCCTGCAAGGAGAAGAGAAATTGGTGACCTTTTTAAGGAGGATAGAGAAGACGTACACGTGGAAACAACAACCCAAAGCAAACTTGCATGGGAGGGACAGGAGGAAAATCAGCTACCGGTTATCTAAGCATACAATGTCCTAAAATGGCAGCCTCAGAAACCATAGTTTTCAGAGTTTTTTTCCTTCCTACATCTGCAGGTGTCTTGCTGGCAACAGGACATGAGGAAATCCTAAATCCATCGTACAAAATATGAGGGTGGTCTTGATTTGACTCCAAAGACCATGTTATGAAAACACCATGTGGGAGAAATATGCCTAACTGATTAATCAGTGACCTAGTTTTAAGGAGAAACAGTAATAACCCTGTTTTTAAGAGGGCTGGTCTGGACAAGTCCTACTCATCTCAGTTCATGCCCTCACAATGCTGGTCTACTCTGTCGTCCTTCTGAACTTATGTCCCATCTGAGCTCGTCCTTTACTGGCTGTACCCCGTGAACCAACCAAGATATGGCACACATATCTTGTGTCCAACCCTAATTTGTTGGCAGGAACAAATGAAGCCATGCTAATTAGATAATTAGTCTTTCCAAGTAACGCTTACATTGCATGTAGACTTTGGGAGAACAGTTCCTTATCCCAAAGGAGTAACTCTCATTGTCAATATTGCACACACTGTGGCAGGTGGGGGGGTAAGGACGTGCATATTTTTGTCAGGTGGGTTTTTCCATGAACCTCAAGAAATTGTTCTTTTATGCTCTTTTCTGTATATGTATTTCATTCTGTTATTCACTAAAGCTGTGTTATTTTTTTATGTACATCACTGACTTTTCTCTAAACTAGTTCTTAGATGTTGGAGCTCATTTGTTATTTTCAAAAGAGGACTAAATACAGAGTCTGTTTACAATAATTAGTAATTCTATTGTCTTGAAAGAATGGATAGATATCTATTTCATGACCAGCAAGCAAATGATTACCTTGTATTCCAAGAAAAAATTAGGTGGACCTATGAGTGGTTTACAAAACACTTTTAAAGAGATGGTTTATAGAGGTTTCAAAATAACCCTAAGTATTTCAAGAGCTCAGATTGATACATTTATATCTATCTTATGCTCATTAAGCAATTCACAGAACGTATGGAATGCTATATCCAGATTTAGTGACCCATTTGAGTTTCTTAAGCATAGACTCAAGGAGAAGGCAGGATGAAGAGGGGGAGTGGTTTGAGGAGTGGTGCTGGGATAGCACAAATAAGCATCAGGTGCAGGGGTAGAAGGTAAAGATTGAGGAGCTTAAAAAGATAGGTGGGTGTGTAGGGACAAAAATTCAACTTTCCGTCTTTAGAGTTGGGAGTATGATGCACATAGAAGGCATTTGTTTAAACTTAAAAAACAGTTTTTACAAAAGAGTGATTTTCTACCTTGTTTATTTTATTGTGTAGAGCAACAAAAAATAATCCAGGTATCAGCAGGATGTGGATGAAGGTGTCACTCGGTTCTTCCCTTTTTTTTTGAGACAGGCTCACAGCAACCTCAAACTCTTGGGTTTAAGCGATTCTCTTGCCTCCGCTTCCCAAGTAGCTGGGACTACAGGTGCCGGCCACAACCCCTGGCTATTTTTTGGTTGTAGTTGTCATTGTCATTTGGCAGGCCTGGGCTGGGTTCGAACCCGCCAGCTCTGATGTATGTGGCTGGCGCCCTAGTTGCTGAGCTACAGGCTGGTTCTTTCCTTTCATAATAAAACACTACCATCTGGAGTGATAAGTAGTTGGTTAAACTCACTAGTTTTATGTAAGCTTCTGTAATTGTCTTTTTTGAAAGCTAGTCAGGATATGCCTTCAAAATTGCTCCTGTTTGTCCTGAACCTAGCAGTATCCAATTTTGTTATTTCCTCTAAGATCTCCAGGTTTAACGTGAGGGGAAAATTACTTGACTTCCCATCTGTGTGTTCAGGTGGAAACACAGGAAAGGCCCTTCAGAGAGAAGGCTTCATGACAGACAGATTCCTGCACTGCCCCAGGTATTTGGAAGCATTTGGTTCTACACTCTTCAGGAACAGGTATTCATTTTGTTCAGTGTTAGATAATTGGCAAAACTCAACAAGGATTATGCTGCTACTACTATGTAACCACCCAAAGTTTGTGTGACAACAGAACAAATGTTAACTATTTGCTATAATGAATGTAGAAAGTTCATTTTTTAACTTTTATTTCCTCCCTCCCTCCCTCCTTTCCTCTCTCCCTTCTTTCGTTCTTCTTTCCCTCTCTCCCTCCTTTCCTTCCCTCCTCCCTTCCTTCCTTTCTTCCTTGCTTTGTTTCAAGATAGGGTCTCCCTCTATTGCCCAGGCAGGAGCACGGCAGCACAATCACAGCTCACTGTTCACTGCAGCCTCCAACTCTGGGGCTCAAGTAATCCCCATCTCCTGAGCAGCTGGGAGTACACTTGTCACCACACCTGACTAATTTTTAATTTTTTTTTTTTTTTATTTTTGTAGTGAAAGTTTCTCTTGGTGTTGCCCAGGCTGATCTCAAACTCCTGGCCTAAAGTGATCTCCCCACTTGGCCTCCCAAGGTGCTGGGATTACAGGTGTGAGCCTGCATGCACAGCCCATTTTTAAAAATATTTTTATTGGCTCGGCACCTGTGGCTCAACAGGCTAAGGCACCAGCCACGTACACCTGAGCTGGCGGGTTCGAATCCAGCCTGGGACTGCCAAACAACAATGACGGCTGCAACCAAAAAATGGCCAGGCGTTGTGGCGGGCGCCTGTATTCCCAGCTACTTGGGAGGCAGAGGCAAGAGACTCGCTTGAGCCCAGGAATTGGAGGTTGCTGTGAGCTGTGATGCCATAGCACTCTACCCAGGGTGACAGCTTGAGGCTCTGTCTCAAAAAATATATATATTTTTTATTAAATCATAGTTGTGTACATTAATGCAATCATGGGGTATAATGTAATGGTTTCATATACAATCTGAAATATTTTCATCAAACTGGTTAACATAGCCTTCATGGCATTTTCTTAGTTTTTATGTTAAGACATTTATATTCTGCATTTAGTAAGTTTCACCTGTACCCTTCTAAGATGCACCATAGGTGTGATCCCACCAATTACCCTCCCTTCACCCATCCTCTCCCCTCCCCTCCCTTTCCCCTTTCCCTATATTCTTGTGCTATAATTGGATTATAGCCTTCATATGAAAGCTATAGATTAGTTTCATAGTAGGGCTGAATACATTGGATACTTTTTCTTCCATTCTGAGATACTTTGCTAACATGAATATGTTCCAGCTCCATCTATGTAAACGTGAAAGAGGTAATGTCTCCATCTTTCTTTAAGGCTGCATAATATTCCATGGTATACATGTACCACAATTTATTAATCCATTCATGGGTCAATGGGCACTTGGGCTTCTTCTATTACTTAGCAATTATGAATTGGGCTGCAGTAAACATTCTGACACAAATATCCTTACTATAATGTGATTTTTGGTCTTCTGGATATATACCTAATAGAAGAATTATAGGATCAAATGGCAGGTCTATTTTTAGATCTTTAAGTATTCTCCATACATCTTTCCAAAAAGAGTGTATTAGTTTGCATTCCCACCAGCAATGTAGAAGTGTTCCCTTTTCTCCACATCCACACCAACATCCCTCGTTTTGGGATTTTGTGATGTGGGCTAATCTTACTGGGGTTAGATGATATCTCAAAGTAGTTTTGATTTGCATTTCTCTGATGATTAAAGATGATGAGCATTTTTTCATGTGTCTGTAGGCTGTGTGCCTGTCTTATTCAGAGAAGTTTCTCTTCAGGTCCCTTGCCCACCCTGAGATGGGATCACTTGTTCTTTTCTTGCTAATACATTTGAGTTCTCTGTGGATTCTGGTTATTAAACATTGTTGGAGGCATAACCTACAGATATCTTCTCCCGTTCTGAGGGCTGTCTGCTTGCTTTACTTACTGTGTTCTTGGTGGTGTAGAAGCTTTTTAGTTTGATCAGGTCCCAGTAGTGTATTTTTGATGCTGCTTCAATTGCCCAGGGATTCCTCCTCATAAAATATTTGCCCAGGCCAATTGCTTCAAGACTTTTCCCTGTACTTTCTTCTAGTATTTTTATAGTTTCATGTCTTAAGTTTAAATATTTGATCCAGTGAGAGTCTATCTTAGTTAATGGTGAAAGGTGTGGGTCCAGTTTCAGTCTTCTACAGGTCACCAGTCAGTTCACCCAGTACCATTTGTTGAATAGGAAATCTTTTCCCCACTGAATGTTTTTAATTGGCTTGTCAAAGATCAAATAAGGGGTAGCTGGGTTCATCTCTTAGTTCTCTATTTTGTTCCATACATCTACCTTTCTGTTATTGTGCCAGTACCAAGCTGTTTTGATCACTATTGATTTGTAGTATAGTCTGAGGTCTGGTATTGTAATTCCTCCTGCTTGTTTTTATTTCTGAGTAATGTCTTGGCTATTGGAGGTTTTTTTTTCTGATTCCATATAAAATGATGTATTATTTTTTCAAGATCTTTAAAGTATGACAAGTGAGCTTTAATAGGGAGTGCATTAAAATTGTATATTGCTTTGGGTAGTATGGACATTTTAACAATGTTGATTCTTTCCAGCCATGAGCATGGTATGTTTTTCCATTTGTTAACATTTTCAGCTCTTTTTTTTTAAAGTTTCATAATTCTCTTTATAGAGATCTTTCATGTCCTTTGTTAAGTAAACTCCCAGATATTTCATCTTCTTAGGCACTACTGTGAATGGAATAGAGTCCTTGACTGTTTTTTCAGCTTGGCGATTGCTGGTATATATAAAGGCTACAGATTTATGAGTGTTATTTTGTAACCTGAGACACTGCTGTATTCCTTGATCACTTCTAAGAGTTTTGTAGTAGAATCCCTGGTGTTTTCCAGGTATACAGTCATATTATCTGTGAGGAGTGAAAGTTTGATCTCTTCTGACCCTATATGAATATCCTTGATTGCCTTTTCTTCCCTAATTGCAATGGCTAAAACTTCCATTACAATGTTAAAGAGCACTGGAGACAATGGGCAACCTTGTCTGGTTCCTGATCTGAGTGGAAATGATTTCAATTTAATTCCATTCAGTACGATATTGGCTGTGGGTTTGCTGTAGATGGCCTCTATCAGTTTAAGAAATGTCCCTTCTATATCAATTTTCTTAAGTGTTCTGACCATGAAGGAACGCTGGATATTGTCAAAAGCTTTTTCTGCATCAACTGAGAGAATCACATGGTCTTTGTTTTTTAATTTGTTTATGTGCTGGATTATATTTATAGATTTACATATATTGAACCAGCCTTGAGACCCTGGGATAAAACTCACTTGGTCATGGTGTATAATTTGTTTGATGTGTTGTTGGATTCTGTTTGTTAGGATCTTGCTGAATATTTTTGCATCAATATTCATTAGAGATACTAGTCTATAATTTTCTTTTCTTGTTGGGTCTTTTCCTGGTTTGGAGATCAAGGTGATGTTTGCTTCATAGAATGTGTTGGGTAGTATTCCTTCTTTTTCTATATTTTGGAAAAGATTGTGTAATATCAGTATAGTTCCTCTTTAAAGGTTTGGTAGAATTCTGACGTGAAGCCATCCCGGGCTTTTCTTTTTAGGGAGATTTTGTATAGTTGATGCTATTTCAGAACTTGATATCGGCCTGTTAAACATTTCCACTTCATTCTGGCTGAGTCTTGGGAGGGGGCGTGCTTCCAAGAATTGGTCAATCTCCTTCAGATTTTCATTTTTCTGAAAATAAAGTTTCTTGAAATATTCACTAAGAATTTTTTTAATTTCTGAGGAGTCTGTTGTTATTTTGTCTTTACCATTTCTAATTGATGAAATTAGAGATTTTACTCTTTTTTTCCTGGTTAGGTTAGCTAAAGGTTTATCTATTTTATTGACCTTTTCAAAAAACCAACTTTTTATTTATTGATCTGTTGTATGATTCTTTTGTTTTCAATTTCATTTAATTCTGCTCTGATTTTGGTTGTTTCTATTCTTTTGCTGGGTTTGGGATTGGAATGTTCTTCCTTTCCAGTTGCTTGAGATGACCCATTAAGTTGTTAACTTCCTCTCTTTCTGTTCTCTTGAGGAATGCTTGCAGTGCTATGAATTTCCCTCTGAGAATCCTAGAGGTTCTGCTAATTAGTGTCTTCATTGTCATTTTGTTCCAAAAATTTGGTAATTTCTTTCTTAATCTCATATATGACCCATCTATCATTTAGCATAAGCTTATTTAGCTTCCATGTTTTTGTATGAGTATGCAGATTCCTGTTGTTACTGAGTTCCACTTTTATTCCATGATGGTCGGAGAAGATGCAAGGAATAATTTCTATTCTTTTAAATTTGCTGAGGTTAGACTTGTGACCTAAGATGTGATCAATTTTGGAGTATGTTCCATGGGCTGATGAGAAGAATGTGTATTCAGTTTTATTAGGATGAAATGTTCTGTA
>CAUYON010001740.1:0-28603 GCA_963573935.1 Arctocebus calabarensis
GGGCCCGGCGTGCACAGAGCTGGCGCACACAGGGGCCCGGCGTGCACAGAGCTGGCGCACACAGGGGCCCGGCGTGCACAGAGCTGGCGCACACAGGGGCCCGGCGTGCACAGAGCTGGCGCACACAGGGGCCGTCACCACTGACCACAGGCACATGCACAAGTTCATGCAGTGGGGGCTGTTTCTGGGCCACAACTTGGTCCACACCGTGCCTGCGCGGAGCACCGCCCGCTTGTCAGCTCCGTCTGCACCAGCGACCCTCTCGGCTTCCCCATGTGCGCCGCAGGCCGGGCCCCAGAGCACCCTGGCCGGGCGTGCAGCAGCGTGACCTCCCAGATGACTCGGCCAGTCTACCCTCGGAGCAAATGAACCAGCTCACGGCTGCACGGACGGCTCCAACGTTATGGGAGCTCGGAGCGGGAATCCCAGGTTCCCAGAGGCCGCTCTGTGCCCCAGGGACTCCTGGGGACAGGCCTGCCCTGGTCCACTTCTGGAAAGCCGTCACTGCCCTTCTCTACAGAACTGGCCTCGGCCTGCACCAGGATGGGAGCAGGACAGCAGGCTGGGGACCACTGGGCCAGCGAGCAGGTGGCTCAGGTGACGGCCACGCACAGGCTGTGGGTCGGTGAACACGACAGGGAAGCCACCCAACTGTCAGCCCCGAACCCCCACTGGGACGGAGACACCTGCACCCCAAAGCCAGGAGGATCCTGGGCGTCCAGCTGCAGCACGTCACCTACAGCCACAGGCTGCCAAGATCCCAGGAGATCTGGCATGATGGTGCTGAGAGGCAACCAGGGCTCCAGCCCAGCGTGAACGCGGCATCACTAACTCTGTAGCCACTGCAGCTTTCAGATTTGGCCACACGCTAATCTATCCAGTTCTTTGCTGACCTAACGACACCTTCGGTGAGACTCCTGAAGGCCGCCTGCCAGTCCTCAGGGAAGGCGGGGTGGACCTTCTGCGTGGTGGCCAGATGGCCAGTGCCCCCTGGTGGGTCAGCTTGAGCTCAGGGAGAAGCCGCTGGTCACCGCCCACTCTGTGGCCCTGGATGTGGCCGCCACCAATGTTCAGAGCTGCCGAGATCAAGGGATCCCACCCTATGTTGACTTCAGAGTGTTCTGTAATTTGACTTTTGTTGAGAACTCTGAGGCTCTTCAGAATGAAATTAAAGATTCAAAGATTAGACAAAAGCTGAAAAAGTAAGTGTGCAAATGTCGCCTAGATTTGAGCATTCTTAGGGAGAGGGGAGAATGTTAAACGGCATTGTTAGGGCGTGGAATTTGGTTTCTTGGAGATGTTGTTGCAGAGCTTTTAGTAATTATTATTGGCAGATACTGGTTGACTGATAAAGGCAGAATTCTCCAGAAGCTGCAATGCTCCTGCTGCCCCTCGGTCGACCCACCTGTGTAAATGCGCCCTGTGCTGCCACCCATGAACTTGCTCCGTCCGGGGTGGGAGAGGAGAGGGAAGCTGGCCTTGGCCGGTCATGTACATCTTCCACAGTAATCCAAGCAGAGCCCTTTTGTTGTTATAAACATTCTGATCAAAGACGTAAAACAAATCGTTCCATCACGTAGACCTTCTTAGGAGGAGCAGTGTAGTGAAAATGAAAACCAATTACGTTTAGTCAAGAGAATAAACAGTTCTGAATGTAGGGTCAGAATGTAAGCTGAGGCCTTTTCACTGCATCCTTAACACCTCTCAGGGAAGTGTTTTGTTTCTTTCTTTGGATCCGAGATTCAAATTTTCTTTGAAGCTATAAGTATACACATTTTCAGGAGATAACCGTGCTCATTTCTAATGCTCAACAAGTCTCCACCCTTAAAATGTTTTAGAAAAAAGGAAAAACAGAGGAAGAAATATTTCAATAATAAGTTTGTCTGTGGTAAGCTAACTACTGCAGGTTAAAAGTTATTTCTATATTAAAGTATATTAATGTGAACTCTTTTAGAGGCATTTTAAAATTATTTCTAAATTACATGGCCAATTGCTAGTATTACACCCTTCTTTGCAAAACCAAGGATATAGTACACATTTTAAGAAAGGGAAAAGCAGGCGGTACCTGTAGCTCAGTGGGTAGGGCACTGGCTATATATATATAACAAGGCTGGCAGGTTGGAACTCTGCTATGGTCAGCCAAAGAACAATGACAACTACAACAACAAAAAATAGCCAGGCATTGTGGTGGGTGCCTGCAGTCCCAGCTACTTGGGAGGCTGAAGCAAGATAATTGCTTAATCCCAAGAGTTTGAGGTTTCTGTGAGCTGTGACACCATTGCACTCTACCAAGGGTGACAGGTTGAGATTCTGTCTCCAAAAAAAAAAAAGAACAGAAAAAAAAACTGTATTAAACTGTAACCACAACCTAAATAATGATAATGTTTATTATCTTGTATATTGTATCCTGTACCTTTTACAATTGCTGAAGTCAAATATGACTTAAGTATTAAAATTTTAATCAACCGTTGGGTGCCATGGCTCGTCCCTATAATCCCAGCACTGTGGAAAGCTGAGGAGGGAGAATTGCTTACACTCAGGAGTTTGAGACTTGCCTGAGAGAGAGTGAGACTCCGACTCCTAAAAAAATTTTAAAAACCCAGCGGGGTGCCACCATCAGCACCTGTAATCCTAGTGGCTTCCGGAGGCTGGGGCAGCAGGATGTTCACAGCCCAAGTCTGAGGTTGCAGTGAGCTATGACACCATTGCACTCTGCTCAGGGCATAGGGTGGGAATATGTCTTTAAAACAAAACAAACAAACAAAAAAAAGCAAAGAAATAAAAATAAAATCTAAACAAGGAAATTAAAAAAATTAATCAACTTTTTTCCTTTCTTTCCTTTTTTTGTAGAGACAGTCTCAGTTTATTGCACTTGGTAGAGTGCCGTGGCATCACACAGCTCACAGCAACCTCCAACTCCTGGGCTTAGGCGATTCTCTTGCCTCAGCCTCCCAAGTAGCTGGGACCACAGGTGCCCTCCACAACACCCCACTATTTTTCTGTTTTGCAGTTCCTCTGAGGCTGGGTTTGAACTCGCCACCTTCGATATATGGGGCTGGCACCCTACTCAATGAACCACAGGCGCCGCCCAACTTTTTCCCTTCTTAAAATATGTACATATTTTTTGGCACTCTCTATTTCTGTATCCCTAGAATTTGTCTTGTGTATGTGGAATATCAAAATGCGAAAATGTATAATATATTTAAAACAAAGGAAAGTATCATGTAGGTTGAATTTGCAAGTTTCTGTTGGAAAGAACATTGATTGTGGGATTCATAGAGATATACTTAAATCTCTGTTCTACCATAACTTACTACTAAGAGCTTGTGAAAAATTTTTAAACAGTCTCAGTACACCTGTAAAATGAGAAAGTAGTGCTTCCTTCTCAGAGATGTTCAAAGATTAAATTACATAAAATCCATCAAATACTTGGCCTAGTTCCCACTGCATCATAAGCAATCAATAAATATAGATATTTTATTATAACATCCTTTTGGTTGTCAGGGTCATTATTATACTGTACATCTGCTTTCATGCAGCTCTGTGCTGGTGTGGGAGCCCCGATGAAGGAAACAGCATCCTTGCAGTGCAGGGACTGACAGTGCCAAGAGGCAGGGAGCTGTGGAGTGGTGTGGGGAGGGCTTAGGTATGGACAGGGGCTGGGGGAGGTGGGGATTAAATGCTGTGGAAGCACAGGACTGAGAGATGGAAGGTGCACAGCGAGCTGCTGATAGAAGATGCCATTCAATCTGGTCTTGAAATTCTTTCAGAGTAAGAAGTTAGACAATAAGGGAACAGCAGGATGCAGGTGGGGCAGAAGGACTAAAAGCAGGAATGTGTGCAGTTGAGGGTCAGAAGGAGGGAACACAAAGGTAATAGGAAGCAGATTTTAAAAGATCTTTTGTGCCATGCAAAGGAATTTGGTCTTCAACCTGTGTTTAACACTAAAGCAAGAGGGTGATCTGAGGGGAACTTTTCCATGACACTATAATTGAATGGAATTTGGAAGCTATCCTGCAAGAACGAGAGGCTGGCAGCAAGGAATTCTTCAGTTACCAGAGTCTTCCATGGAGAAGTATGGAAATGGTGTAGCCAGGCTTTGTAGCAGAGTATGCAAGCCCATTGACTTCTTTCAAAAAAACTTTTGGCTCCTACTAGGGTGCCATGGTACTCTCCTGCAAGGCATAAAACTATATAAAACTTTACATATTCTCTACCTGCAATTCTGAACTCCCAACACTCCCCTCCACTCTCACCCTGAGGTCTGGAAGCCTGTCCCCTCTCGGAGTCCAGATTCTTGGGCATTTTCTCAAGAGATATGGACAGGGCATGGGCTGTTGCAGGTCTGTGCTGATTCTGCCACACGGGGGTAAGGACTGAAGGAACCATACAGGAGAGGGAGAGGCAGTGCCTAGTGGCACAGAGCAGCAGTGGGAATAATAGGGCTCACACCCCTGGAGATATTTTGGAGAGACATTCCCTGTCCTTCTCAGCAACCAGAGAAAGCCGGGGATCTTCTCCAGTGACAGATCTGGGACAGTAATACAGGACCCGTGAGTAAACGTTTTGCTTGAGGTGGTACAGGTCTGGTTGGAGCGTGGTGGGGATGGGGAATAGATGACGTGAGCACAGAGACTGCAGACTCCCAGGGCAGGGCTGAGCCAGAGGACTGCTTTAATGAGCCTAAGAAGCCCCCAGCCCCCAGGGGATCATAGCTGAGAAAAAGGCAGGTGGCCAGAGGCTGGAACTCAGAGCCAAGTGTGAGCTATAACCACACCTGCCCTAACACAGACATAGACATAGCAGAGACAGACACACCAGCTCCAGGCAGTGGCACAGACCAGACCAATCGCAGTTTCTGGGAACTCAAACAACTCCTGGTCTGCAGGGGAATATAGCCAGGACAGAATCACAAATTATGTGAAAATATAAATGTCAGCAACATCAATCAGGGGTGGGGCTGGAACTGAATGAACCGCCCGAGCTTCCATTAACCATCCGAGGTTGTCAGGCCTTAGCTCCCCCTGCCAGAGGGTGGCAGAGTGTGGAGGCCTGGCTGAGGATACATAGCTCTCCCTGTGACTCAGGCAGGTGCAAACCCCTGGAGGAGCATGTGCTCATTAGAGGGAACCGGGTCACAGTCCTGCAGGGTTACCAATGACTGGGTATGAGAGAAGTGCAAGGTGGGGAAGGAGGTATCAACCTTCCCAGACTAATTCATTTGCTCTGGGGGGGGGGTTCCTTCTGACTCCATGGAGCACCAGAGTCATACTCAAGCTGCCAGCAGACCCCTGCTATCTAGTTACTAGAGACCTTTTGAACTCTCCCGCTTGTGACCGGGTACTGACTGAGACAGTTGATTCGGATCTCTCAGACTGGACTAATCACCTAAGGACTATCCAAAGTGGTACCCTGGGTGTGTGGTTGTGGGAAGGTTTGATTTTCCTTTTGCAGTTGTTGCCTATGGGGGGGGCATGGTGACTTAATTGCTGGTATGTCTCCACAGCTGAGACTTCAACACAGAGTAATTGATTCACTAGTGTAGGACAGAGACCAACTGAAAACAAGACAGTGTCCCACTACGTGAAGTAAGTCACCAGTGTCTCAGGCCATAGCACTGTATGGGTCCTTTGCAAAGCTCTAAGGGAAAAGGTACAGACACCAGTCCCAGCTCTTGGGCAAAGGGCTGGTTAATCATTACTCCAGGAGCCCCCTAACCCAACTTCATCTTATCTACTCATCTAGCCAAACGGTGTAAAATAATTATGGGGTGGAATCAGAGGAAAAGCTCTGGTAACATGAATAACCAGAGTAGATCAACTCCCCCAAGGAATAATATGGTGGACACAACTGAAGATCCCCCTCATAAACAAATGGATGAGATGTCAGAAATCGAATTCAGAATTTGGATTGCAAATAAGATTAATAGAATGGAGGTAAAATTGGAATTAGAAATTCAAGGAGCATTTCAAAAGTTGTCTCAAGAATTCAATGAATTCAAAGACAAAATCACCAAATATTTTGACATTCTTATTGAGATAAGAATTTGCAGTCCTCAAAGATCTGAGAAATACAGTGCAATCTGTCAGTAACAGAATGGAACAAACAGAAGAAAGGATTTCTGACATTGAAGACAAAGCTTTTGAATGCTCCCAAACTCCCAAATGCTCCAAAGAGGAAGAGAAATGGAGAGAATGGAGAGCAAAAGTGGATCATTCTCTCAGAGAGCTCTGGGATCATGCAAAGGAAACTAATATTTGCCTTATAGGAATCCCTGAAGGTGACAAAGTTCCTTCACAAGGCACAGAGGCTCTTCTTCATGAAATTATGAAGGATAACTTTCCAGACATGTCAAGAAATTCTGAAATTCAGATAGCAGAGTTTCAGAACCTTGCACAACTCAACCCAAATAAGATATCCCCCAGGCACATCATATGTTAATATGATGGAGAACATCAACTAAAGTTAATATGAAGGAGAAAATTCTGAAAGCGGCCAGACATAAGAAAACCATATCCTACAAGGGGAAGAATATTAGAATGAATACAGATCTCTATGCTGAAACATTTCAAACTAGAAGAGGGAGGTCATCGACTTTTAATCTCCTAAAACAAAATAACTTTCAACCCAGGATCCTATTTCTAGCTAAACTGAGTTTCATTTATGATGGAGAAATTAAATACTTTAATGACATTCACATGTTGAAGAAATTTGCCATAATGAAATCAGTGCTCCAGGATGTTCTCAGACCTATCCTCCATAATGACCAGCACAATCCTCCACCACAAAAGTAAACTCACTCAGAAGCTTTTGATCAAATTCCAACTTCCACAGTGGTGAAAGGATTAAAAATGTCCACTGGACTTTCGAAAACCTCAATACCCAAAATTCTACCAGGCTTATCAATAATTTCAATTAATGTGAATGGCTAAAATTATCCTCTAAAGAGGCACAGGTTGACTGACTGGATACAAAAACTCAGGCCAGATATCTACTGCATACCAGAATCTCATTTTTCCTTAAAAGATAAATTTAGACTCAAGGTGAAGGGATAGTCATCTATATTCCAGGCAAATGGAAAGCAGAAAAAAGCAGGCGTTGCAATTTTATTCATAGATACAATAGGCTTTAAACCAACAAAGGTAAGGAAAGATAAGGACGGTCATTTCATATTTGTTAAGGATAAAACTCAATTTGATGAGATTTCAATTATTAACATTTATGCACCCAACCAGAATGTGCCTCAATTTATAAGAAAGACCAACAGACATGAGCAACTTGATTTCCTTCAGCTCCATAATAGTTGGGAGATTTTGACATTTCTTTGGCAGTGTTGGATAGATCCTCCCACAAGAAGCTAAGCAAAGAAATTTTAGACTTAAACTTAACCATTCAACATTTGGATTTAACAGACATCTATAGAACATTTCATCCTAACAAAATGGAATACACATTCTTCTCATCAGCCCACAGAACATACTCCAAAATTGATCATATCTTAGGTCACAAGTCTAACCTCAGCAAATTTAAAAGAATAGAAATGATTCCTTGCATCTTCTTGGACCATCATGGAATAAAAGTTGAACTCAATTACAATAGGAATATGCATACTCATATAAAAACACGGAAGCTAAATAACTTTATGCTAAATGATAGGTGAGTTATAGATGAGATTAAGAAGGAAATTACCAAATTTTTAGAACAAGACATAATGAAGACATGAATTATCAGAACCTCTGGGATACCACAAAGGCAGTCCTAAGAGAGAAATTTATAGCACTGCAAGCCTTCCTCAAGAGAATGGAAAGAGAGGAAGTTAACAATGTAATGGGACATCTTAAGCAACTGGAAAAGGAAGAACATTCCAATCCCAAACCCAGCAGAAGAAAAGAAATAACCAAAATCAGATCAGAAGTAAATGAAATTGAAAACAAAAGGATTATACAACAGATCAATAAATCTAAAAGTTGTTTTTTTTGAAAAGGTAAATAAAATAGATAAACCTTTGACTAACCTAACCAGGAAAAAAAAGAGCCAAATCTCTAATTTCATCAATCAGAAATGGTAAAGACAAAATAACAACAGATTCCTCAGAAATTCAAAAAATCCTTAATGAATATTACAAGAAACTTTATTTAAGAAATATGAAAATATGAAGGAAATTGGCCAATTCTTGGAAGCATGCCACTTTCCCAGACTTAGCCAGAATAAAGTGGAAATGTTGAACAGGCCTATATCAAGCTCTGAAATAGCATTGACTATCCAAAATCTCCCTAAAAAGAAAAGGCCAGGACCAGGTGGCTTCACATCATAATTCTACCAAACCTTTAAAGAGGAACTAGTACCTATATTATGCAACCTTTTCCAAAATATAGAAAAAGAAGAAATGCTATACAACACATTTTATGAAGCAAACATCACCTAGATCGCCAAACCAGGAAAAGACCCAACAAGAAAAGAAAATTATAGACCAATATCAATAATGAATATTGATGCAAAAATATTCAATGAGATCCTAGCAAACAGAATTCAGCATCACATCAAACAAATTATACACCATGACCAAGTGGGTTTTATCCCAGGGTCTCAAGGTTGGTTCAATATATGTAACTCTATAAACATAATTCATCACATAAACAAACTAAAAAACAAAGACCATATGATTCTTTCAGTTGATGCAGAAAAAGCTTTTGATAATATCCAGCATCCTTCCATGATCATAACACTTAAGAAAATTGGTATAGAAGGGACATTTCTTTAACTAATAGAGGCCATCTACAGCAAACCTACAGCCAATATCTTATTGAATGGAGGTAAATTGAAATCATTTCCACTCAGATTAGGAACCAGACAAGGTTGCCCATTGTCTGCACTGCTTTTTAACATTGTAATAGAAGTCTTACCCATAGCAATTAGGGAAGAAAATGTGATCAAGGGTATCCATATAGGGTCAGAAGAGATCGAACTTTCACTCTTCACAGATGATATGATTATATATCTAGAAAACACCAGGGATTCTACTACAAAACTCTTAGAAGTGATCAAGGAATATACCAGCATCTCAGGTTACAAAATCAATACTCATAAATCTGTAGCCTTTATATATACCAACAATAGTCTAAGGTGAAAAAACAATCAAGGACTCTATTCCATTCACATTAGTGCCAAAAAAGATGAAATATTTGGGAGTTTACCTAACAAAGGAAATGAAAGATCTCTGTAAAGAGAACTATGAAACTCTAAGAGAAGAAAGAGCTGAAGATGTTAACAATGGAAAAACATACCATGCTCATGGCTGGGAAGAATCAACATTGTTGAAATGTTAATGCTACCCAAAGCAATATACAATTTTAATGTAATCCCTATTAAAGCTCCACTGTCATACTTTAAAGATCTCAAAAAAATAATTCTTCCTTTTATATGGAATCAGAAAAAACCTCCAGTAGCCAAAACATTACTCAGAAATAAAAACAAAGCAGGAGGAATCATGCTACCAGACCTCAGACTATACTATAAATCGATAGTGATCAAAACAGCATGGTACTGGCACAAAAACAGAGAAGTAGATGTGTGGAACAGAACAGAGAACCAAGAGATGAACCCAGCTACTTACCATCATTTGATCTTCGATAAGCCAATTAAAAGCTTTCAGTGGGGAAAAGACTCCCTATTTAACAAATGGTGCTGGATGAACTGGCTGGCAACCTGTAGAAGACTGAAACTAGACCAACACCTTTCACCATTAACTAAGGTAGACTCTCACTGGATTAAAGATTTAAGCTTAAGACATGAAACTATAAAAATACTGGAAGAAAGTGCAGGGAAAACTCTTGAAGAAATCGGCCTGGGTGAATATTTTATGAGGAAAAACCCCTGGGAAATTGAAGTTGCATGGAAAATACACTACTGGAACCTGATCAAGCTAGAAAGCTTCTGCACAGCCAGGAACACAGTAAATAAAGCAAGCAGTCAGCCCTCAGAATGGGAGAAGATATTTGCAGCTTATGTCTCTGACAAAGTTTTAATAACAAGAATCCACAAAGAACCCAAATGTATGAGCAAGAAAAGAACAAGTGATCCCATCTCAGGGTGGGCAAGAGACTTGAAGAGAAACTTTTCTGAAGAAGACAGGGGCACGGCCTACAGACATATGAAAAAATGCTCATCATCCTTAATCATCAGAGAAATGCATATCAAAACTACTTTGAGATATAATCTAACTCCAATAAGATTAGCCCACATCACAAAATCCCAAAACTGGTGATGTTGGTGTGGATGTGAAGAAAAGCGAACACTTCTACACTGCTGGTGAGAATGCACACTAATACATTCCTTTTGGAAAGATGTTTGGAGAACACTTAGAGATCTAAAAATAGACCTGCCATTCGATCCTACAATTCCTCTACTAGTTATATATCCAGAAGACCAAAAATCACATTATAATAAAGGTATTTGACCCAGAATGTTTATTGCAGCCCAATTCATAATTGCTAAGTCATGGAAGAAGCCCAAGTTCCCATCAACCCATGAATGGATTAATAAATTATGGTACAGGTACACCATGGAATACTATGCAGCCTTAAAGAAAGATGGAGACTTTACCTCTTACATGTTTATGAGGATGGAGCTGGAACACATTCTTCTTAGCAAAGTATCTCAAGAATGGAAGGAAAAGTATCCAATATCATCAGCCCTACTATGAAACCAATTTATAGCTTTCTTATGAAGGATATAACCCAATTATAGCCCAAGAAGAAGGGGAAAGGGATTAGGGAGGGGAGGAGAGGCAGGAGGATGGGTAGAGGGAGAGTGATTGGTGGCACCACACCTATAGTGCATCTTACAAATGTACAGGTGAAATTTACTAGGTGTAGAATATAAATGTCTTTTTTTTTTTTTGAATATAAATGTCTTAACACAATAACTAAGAAAATGCAGTGAAGGCTTTGTTAATCAGTTTGATGAAACCATTTCACATTGTATATTAAACCAGCACATTGTACCCCCTGATTGCATTAATGTACATAGCTATGATTAAATAAAAAAATAAAAAGAAAAAATTTTTGATATATTTGTACGTATTTATGTGGCATATATGTAATGATCAAGTCAGGGCATCTAGTGTATTCACCACAGGAGCATTTTTCATTTCTACATATTTTTCTACATATTGGGCACATTTCGGTCTGCTCTTACAGCTATTTTGAAAAATATACTTTGTTAATATAGTCACCCTGCTCAGCTATTCAAGCTGAGAACTTACCTACTCTATCTGTTTGTACACGTGGACTGACTGACCCCTCTTCACTCACCCCCACCCCCCATTCATCCTTCCCAGTCTCTGGGATGGGAATTTCCATTGTTTCCTGTGGGCAGCATGTCCAGAGTGAATCAAGTTAGGGGCATGTTTTGGGGAATTCATTCAAGTCTCACTTCTCACTTCGTGGCTGACCAGTAAATTCACCACAAATTATTGTAGAGTTCCAGCAATGTTTCCTCTTATAAATCTCCTTTCCCCAAATCTTCCTGAATCCTGTGATTTTAATGGTAGGTGAAGTAGCCTGCACTGCCAGCCACCATGCGTCCTCCCAGTGGCCTGTATCGTGGTCCTTGCCTGGGGGAATGTGTGAAGCAGGCCAGCTCCGTGGCAGGCAGGGGTTTTTACTGAGTCTCCACCTTCAAATCTCTAGATTGCAATTTCTCAGGAGCTGATTATGCTGATGAAGATGGCATGGTTTTAAATGTCCTAATTTACATAGTATTTCCTTAGTCTTTCCCTTTATTTCTTTTCCTTCTACTATTCATTTGCAAGTGGTTTTAGGAGTTTATTTTTAAACCACTTAGTTGATTTGGGGAGAGCCATGGTCTAGGCTTCTGGAATGCTTCCTTGAACACCAGGGCCTCAGAAGGCTGGAGGGAGAGGGGTCAAAAGAGCAAAGGCATGTGAAGGCTCTGTCCTCAGGACCTAATCACTCCCTCAAGGGCCCACCTGTGGATATTGTCACATTGAGAATTCACACCACAGCAGAGCCCAAACTGGGCCCTCCAGAGCTGGGGAGGAGGAGGAGGAATGGCTCTGGGATTGTGTGGTAAGTGTGGGGAAGGAAAGGAGTCTAACCCTAGAATAAGCGTCTGACTCTTCTTTCCCCAGAGATGTTCCCCAGACTGACCACTTTTTTCCCTAAGTGAAATTCTCCCTGAAGGACAGAAAAGCAGAGGAGTTTGGAAGAGGCAGACAGGGACAGAACGGGCTCCTGACTTCTGCTTTCCTCACTTTACCTCTCCTGGGGCCACAGACTCATTTTCCAGAAGGTTTTGTGAAGTGTATAAATGTCTTACCTCCTTCAGTTCCATGAGCTTAGGGCATCATCTTTTGATTAACTTTTTATGTATGTTTTTATTTTTAAAAGACTAGTTTTAGTCAAAGACCATATGAAAATGAATTATTTTCTCTTTATAGGATTCTTCTTGTTCTCAAGAATCATACTGTTTGTTTCTTTTTGTTCTTTCTAAAATATATATGAGTAGAAGGTAAAGATATCTAATCCGGTGAGTGGCAAACATAAATTCTGATACAGAGAGAGGACATTTTTAAAGCTATTTTTGACTCTTCTCTAGAAATTATAGCACTACATGTGATTTTTGATGGGGGGACTTGTGGTTCCCCGTCACTTTTGGAGGGAGTGAGTTTGTTCTCTAATCATGGAAGGGCACCGGGTCTCTAGGGCACCGTCTCTGCCTCTGCTGTCCCTGCTGCTTTCTGCCCAGTATTTTGTTTTTTGCTTTCTCCCTCAGCTCTCCTACCTCCTAATTCATAGCTATGGTGCCCTGAAGAAGGCTCTGCAGCCCTGAAGTTCACAGTTTTCTTGGGGATCATCTTTTCCTGAACAATTGTTTTATAAGCATGCCATGTTACGATGCCAAGCCCTCCTGTTTGACTCTAAACGCCATTTTTGGAGCCTTCCCACCTCTGCTCATCTTTATTCCATAGTATTTCTGCTTTTCTGGAGGGCATGTTAATGGAATGACCTGTTGTGAGAGTCTGCTTTCCTAGGTTACAGATAAATTGTCTAATTGATCTTTGACTCCTCAGCACCCAGCCCAGAACCTGGCACAAGGCAGCTGATATGTCAGTAGAGAAATATGACTTGCTTGCTTCATTTTATTCTTCCAAGGACGCTTGATCAGAAAGTTATTCTCAGTTTAAAAACCTCGACCGAAAAAAGGTTTTCTCAGGAGCAAACTAGGTTTTTACATTTATTCATACCAATTTGTTTTTTCATCAAATTACTTAGTGGCCTCAATCAACAATGTATTATAATCATGTATGCAAAGAAATGAAAACTTGTGGCAAAGAAATCTGCGTGTTTGATTTTTGCATTAACTTAGCTCTGATTTCAAAAAATTGAAATGAACACACACACACATTCATACCCCAGTAAAAACTCAGTTTTGCAGCCCAGCAACATGGAATACAGACATGACTGAGCAAATAAAAAGTGACAAGAGACCAATTAAAAATTAAACTATCAACCAGTTATCCCCAAAGGTCCAGTTCTTAGAAGGCACTCATTTTGTTTTTTATCAAAAACAGAATGCATATTAATTAATTCGGCATCTTATAATATGACATTTAATTTGACATCAGTTGTATAGATAGTGGTGAGTCTGTTTTAGAAATCTCTCTCTCTCTGTCTATCTCTCTCACACACACACACACACACACACAGAAGTTGAACATTTCTAATTTGAAAATCAAACTCCCCAGATTTGAAAATCTTTGAGTGCTGACCTGTTGCCACAAATGTAATATCCACACCTGACTTTGTGTGGCAAGTTATAATCAAAGCGCAGGCACACAACACAGTTTATTTGTGGTTCCCAAGAAAACAGGACCTCTGCCTTCTTCAGCTGTGATGTATCTTTTTAGGTGTATGTGAATCATAACCAAATCTCTTGTTTACCCTTCAGGTCTCTCTCCTAGATATCTCATTATGGATATGTTCCCAAATCTGAAAAAAAATCCTAAATTTGAAATATTTCGATCCCAAGCATTTTGGATAATGGATACTTAATGTGTATATTTTTATCTTCTATATTTTGACAATCTTTTTTTTTTTCCTGCCTTGGAAAATTGGTGCTATGATAGATTATTTTATAATAATAATTATGCAGCTAAAGAAATCTCTGTGTTATCAAAATTTAACACTTGCAGAAATGAAAGTATTTAGTTGTTCAAGGTTATCTGCAGTATAGATTATACCACAAACTTTATAGAAAACTGTACCCTAAACAAGTGTATGCTTTCTTTCACTTTTAAATTCTACTTTTGAAAATAAGTATACATTTGAATGGAATTGAATGCATTTTATCTTTCAATCATCAAAATCAGCATAAAGTTAAAATTTTAGTGAATATTATGTTATAAAAGTAGCATGCAATATAATGCACACATTTTAAGTATATAATGTGACACCTTAGAACTGTGTTCATCCCTGTGCAGTCATTCCCAATAAAGGCAAAGAACGTTTCATTATCCCAGAAGCTTTAGATCTTTCCAGTCTGTTTCTCTCCATGACCCATCCCCCAAAACCACAGATTGAATTTCTACCATCATGTTAGTTTTGCCTATTCTAGAACTTCATATAAACAGAGTCACACTGTATTGTTGCAAACCAACATGGCGAAGGGGAGTGAACCAGAATAGAATTGGTGGGGAATGAGGAAAATACAGCACAAGAGAAGACAGAGAAACAAAGGATGGTGCTGGGAGGACTGACTGAGCTGATGGCTTCAGCAGCGCCAAAGCACAAAATCAGCTTTATTTTACGGTATCTTTACAGGGTTGTCCAGGGGGAAGTAGCATAAATAACATGGGGAAATATCATAAACAAAAGACATAGTCTTGGTCTTACAGTACAATAGGAAAATGTAAATGACTTTAACAAAGACGAACCATCTGGTTAATGGTTTGTACTCAACTTCATTAACATATGACAAGAAGTAAGAAGGGCAAGATCACAAGGATTCCAGCATAGTTGACAAAATAAAGAACTATGTGACTTAGTGGTTACTACTCAACTTTGTTAGCATATGACAAGGAGAAAGAAGGGAGAGATCTCAAGGATCTCTGCTTAGTTAACTAGACAAAGAAAGAGTTAGTGACTCCTGGCAGAGGGAGCAGGAAGAAAGGAATATGGCTGTTTTGGGAATGGAGGAGAAGCAGTTGGGGGTTCATTCTCTGAATGTTCCTGGCTATGAGGGCTCCCCCGTTTCACAGCCTGCTCTCTACACTGTATGTACTTTTTTTTTTTTTTTGGCCATGGCTGGGTTGGAACCCACCACCTCCGGCATATGGGGCCAGCGCCCTACTCCTTTGAGCCATAGGCGTTGCCCAACTGTATGTACTCTTTTAAGCTGAGCCTGAAAACTCTTGAGTTTGCTCAAAGCGTACTCTATATATACTCTTTTGCTTGGCATGTTTTTGAAATTCATTCATGCCATGTACTGTACCAGTAGATGCTATATTTTGTTGTTGTTGTTGATTATCAGCAGTATTGTTTGAATAAATATACTAATATCTGTTTATTCATCTATCTGAGGTGGCCATTAGGGTTGTTTTAAGTTTTTATGTATTCTGAATAACTTTGCTATGAACACTCAAATGCAAGTATTTTTTGTGAAACTTTGTTTCTATTTCTCTTGAATACAAATCTAGCAGTGTAATTTCTAGGCCACCGGGTAAGTCTATGTTTAACTTTATAAAAAACTGACAAATTGTTATAATATTATTCACTCCCGCTAGAAAGTGAGAAGAGTTTATTTTGTCTCATCTTTTCTCCTTTCTGTTCTTTATGTTGGAAATGCTCCATTGATCTTTCTTGCAAGTTCATGGCCTCTCTTGTCATCTTCAATTGTCTTACATATAAGAAGTGACATTTTCATGTGTTATTGTTCTAGTTCTAAAATTTACATATTTATGGTTCCCAGTTCTCTTTTCATATTGTCTAAATGTTAACTCAATAAAAGCATATCTTCTTTAATTTTTTTTTTTTCTGTTTGTGGCCAGGGCTGGGTTTGAACCCACCACCTCTGGCATATGGGGCTGGTGCCCTACTCCTTTGAGCCACAGGTGCTGCCCTCTTCTTTAATTTTTTTTTTAACACATTTCTAATAGCTGCTTTAATGTCCTTTTCTCTGGAAATTCATCATCTCAGCTGGCAATCATAGTGGGGTTGATTGCTGTTGACGACTTATTTTCTTCAGTGTGGACCCCACATCTTTGTTTCTTTGCTTTTGTAATTTCTTTCTTTCTTTCTTTCTTTTTTGCAGTTATTTCTGGCCGAGGTTGGGTTTGAACCCATCACCTCCGGCATACAGGGCTGGTGCCCTACTCCTTTGAGCCACAGGCGCTGCCCCCTGCTCTTGTAATTTCTAAATACAATGAATTATTGTGATTTCACCCTGTATTTATATAGGCTTTGCTTTATGCCTTTTGTTTGGGTGGAAATGCAGAAAGCCCAAGATGGTTACCTAAGTTGCACTGGTCTGTGTGGCCCACCCTCTACTGCTGTCTCCCAGCAGATCTGGGGAAGGCCTGTTTATATGCTCTGTCAAATGGTTTTTATCGTCACTAGGTGAGACTTCTGCTCTGCTCAGACTTGGTGATTTGCTTCCTGGGCTGGCTCTCTGGGGTGTTAGTGAAATGTTACATCCATCTTCTGGTCCTGATTCAACCCCCACCCCCCAGGTGCCAGCCAGCCTTTCCCAAGGACTCTGGGGGCCCAGGAAGACATCTGTCCTCAGCCCACTGCAGGCCCTGCCTCCTGTTCCCAGCTGCTCTGCCTCCCTGAGCGTGGCGGCCACCTCTTCAGGTCAGCAGCACTTTGTCTGCTCCTTGCACAGTATCAGGGGACTTTCTCTCAGACGGAAAGCTGGGCCATTGGATATATCTGTTCTCGGGCTCCTCAGTCTTAGCTGGCTTGTGTCCCATGTTTGGGAACTGTGTGCTCATATGTTTTGTCTTCCTTTTCGGTTGGTTGTGATGGGAGAACCAGTCTCCTGCTTGGCAATTCACCATAGCCAGAAATAGAATCTGACGTTCATTCTAAGTTGTATCCTTCCCTGCAATTTTAGCCCCAGGGCAATGGTTTAAACAAAGGCTTTTACCTTAGGTCAGTATATATTGTAGGCTTCTTCCTACAGACATCTGGAGATGCCCATCAGCACTACTGTTCCCTCCTGCAATGTACCCCTTCCTTCTTAGAGCTTTGGATTCATTGCAGAGCCCGAATTAGGAATGATATATTACTTCTGTACTTAAAAGCATCCTGGGATTTTCTCTTTCAAATTAGGTTAAGAAAAATACTGTGCTTGGAAACAAATCCCTTCAGAGTCTGGTCCTAATCTACATGTTTCAGCTATATTTTTTGCCATCTCCTATCCCTGCCCAGGCACCCTATGCTTTACCCATGTTAATATTTACTTTTCTCTTTTCCAGACAGTGGCAATTCCCTCTTGGCCTTCACGTCTTTACAATGGCTATTATTGCCTTTGCTTGGAAGACATCTCTCTCCTTTTCCTGCTCCACTAATGCCTAGTTGGCCTTCTCCACCCACGTTAAAGCCTGCTGATATCGTGACCCTGGCAGTGCTAATTTTTCTCAGCAAGCCTGCAGCACCTTGCACTTAGTAATATTAAAATACATTTTTCAGTGCATTGTAATTATTCATGTGTTCAATATCCTCATTAAGCTGTGAGCATTCTGGAGTGATCTATGCATATTATACCTTCTTAAGTGTCTGATGATGCTGGGTTCTCTGTTAAATATGCAGGGGATTAATAAATGGATTTCTTAAAGTTTTGTTTGTTTTGTCTTTGAGGTATTTTAATGCCTGTGGCCTTACATATGGATTGGAACTGTGTAAGCAATTTATGTTTTTAATACATCCAAATAGGAAACAAGAAACAACAGCTACAAAAAAACTTTCAAAGTAATTGTATCATTTGGTTGTCACTGTAATATGAATGCAAACATTAGAACCC
This sequence comes from Arctocebus calabarensis, assembly GCA_963573935.1. NCBI lineage: Eukaryota > Metazoa > Chordata > Mammalia > Primates > Lorisidae > Arctocebus > Arctocebus calabarensis. The sequence goes on from CAUYON010001740.1 coordinate 18,046, forward strand.
ACTTGAAACCCATTTCCAGCTAAGAAACCAAAATAGAATTTTTAGCTGGCAAGTCTATTTTCTTTCATAGGGACTTGCTGAATAAGAACAGTCCCCAGTATACAATCAGTTTAAGAACAGCTGGAGCCCAAAATATGTTGTCGGCTTTTTAAGTATTAGCTCAAATTCTTAATACAATCTTTTGGTTTAGTGTAAGACCTAATATATCTAGGTTTATACATGAGAGGGGTGTAAGGATCACAGTTGAGCAGCTCTGGCAGAAACATCCATCAAAATATTCAAGAATAAAGTGCAATAAATAAATAGGTTTTCAGGTTTCGAGTAAAAAGTGAATGTTCAGAAGCTATAAATATGACCAAGTCCTTTTCCTTTCCTTCTGTGAGGAAAAAGAAACAAACAGAGAACCACTTCTTCACCAGCTGTAGTAGCAGGGCTGATTGCGCCCCTGTCTTGGGTAACATTTGAATGGTTTGTTTTTTAGTTCAGATGCTGGTTTCTACCAGCTATGGGCTGTAGTCCTTGGTGGGTTTTGTGGAGACACGGGAAGATTGTGTTCCCTGGGGTTAGAAGGTCTCCAGGAACAGTGGTGTCTGTAGGTCTTCAGGCTGCCCTGTCCAGGAACATAGCGCCTGTGGTGCGTGCAAAGAGGAGAAAGCACAGATTAGCCTTCCATCTTGATGGCAATTAAGGTGCAAATAAATTCTGCAGTCAGTTCCTCCCACCTCCTCAGTCTGTGCCCTTCTCCTTGCAGATGTGGGTGGTCTGCAGAAACTGATTCCCTGCTGGAGCTGTGTTTATTGCTAATCTATAAAACCCATTTATTTCTCAGCCAAGTGGCTTTAATATCCATTAGTGTCAGTACCTGTAGCAAGAGAGGCGTTGGTAGCCATAAATTAGCTTTAATCATAGGTAATCTTCCCTTAGGAAACCAGAAAAGGAGCAGCGGGGACCTTGGTGTTGCCTCTATTGGTCCCAGCACCCACTGACATGGCACAGGCCAAGGAGAGGGGCGCGGCCAACAGCCTGAGAGTAAATTGGGGTTAAGTAAGGGTCTCATTAGGCAGGAATAGATTTTTTATTAAGTTTTTCAAAGTTCTTTTATAATCTGCAAAAACAAAAAAAGAAAGAAAAAAAGAATGAGAAAGCGAACATAGCAATTTGCTGCCTGTTTTCTTTCTTTCTTTTTAATTCTTGGGGAATCATTGAGGGTACAAAGAGCCAGGTTACACTGCTTGCATTTGATGGGTAAAATCCCTCCAATAATAGTGTCCTGCCCCCAAGAGGTGTGTCACACAACATGACCTGCCACCCCGCTCCCTCCTTCCCTCTCTCTGCTCCCCATTCCCTCTCCCCTACCCTGTGCTAGCATCAATTGTCCTCATGTCAGAATTGAGTACATTGAATTCTTGCTTCTCCATTCTTATGATGCTTTGCCAAGAAGAATGTTTCTCAGGTCCATCCAGGTTCATACAAAAGATGCAAAGTCTCCATCTCTTTTAATGGCTGAATAGTATTCCAGGGTGTACATATGCTTGTTAATCCTTTCTTGGATTGGTGGGCATTTAGGTTGCTACCACAATTTGGCAATTGTAAATCGAGCTGCAATTAACAGTCTAGTGCAAATGTCCTTATGACAAAAGAATTTTTTTTCCTCTAGGTAGATGCCCAGTAATGGGATTGTAGGATCAAATGAAAGGTCTAGTCTTTGAGGTTTCTCCATACCTCCTTTCAAAAGGAGCAGCGGTGTAAAAGTGTTCCTTTCTCTTCACATCCATGCCAGCATCTGAAGCTTCGAGTCTCTAGGATGTAGGGCATTCTCAGTGGGGTTGGGTAATATCTCAGGGTGGTTTTGATTTGCCTTTCTCTGATGATTAGGGACAATAGGCATTTTTTTCATATGTTTGTTAGCCGTTTGTCTGTCTTCTTTAGAGAAGGTTGTCTTCATCTCACTTGTCCATTGATGTAAGGGATTGTTGGCTCAAGTTTTGTTTCTTAATTTGAGTTCTCTGTAGATTCTAGTTATCAAGCTTTTGTCTGATTCATAACATGCAAATATCTTTTCCCATTCTAAAGGCTGTCTATTTGCTTTGGTTGTTGTCTCCTTAGCTGTACAGAAGCTTTTCAGTTTAATTAAGTCCCATTTGTTTATTTTTATTATTGCAATTGCCGCTGAAGTCTTCTTCATAAAATCTTTCCGCAGGCTGATATCTTCAAGTGTTTTCTCCACACTTTCCTTGAGGATTTTATACTTTCATGTCTTAAGTTTAGGTTTTTTAATCCATCCTGAATCAATTTTAGTGAGGGGAGAAAGGTGCCAGTCCAGTTTCAGTCTTTTACATGTGGTTATCCAGTTCTCCCAGAACCATTTATTGAATAGGGATTCTCTCCACCAGTGAATGCTCTTGTTTGGTTTATCAAAGATCAGGTGACTGTAAGATGTTAGTTTCATCTCATGGCTTTATGTTCGATTGTAGATATCTATGTCTCTATTTTTGTGTTAATAAGACGTTGTTTTGGTCACTATGGCCTTGTAGTACAGCCTAAAGTCTGGTAGGCTAATGCCCCTGGCCTTGTTTTTATTACTAAGGATTCCCTTAGCTGTATGGGGTTTCTCCTGGTTCCATACAAAATGAAGAATTATTTTTTTCAAATCTTGAAACTATGATGTTGGTATTTTAATGGGAATTGCATTGAGTCTATAGATTGCTTTGGAACATATAGACATTTTAACAATGCAAAAATTTTCAATAAAACCCTAGCCACTAGATTATAGCTTATCATTAACAAATTCATACATCATGATCAAATAGGTTTCATCCCAGGTATACAAGGCTGGTTTAACATACTCAAGTTCATAAACATAATTCACCGTATCAACAGAAGCAAAAAACAAAGAAGATATGATCCTCTCAATAGATGCAGAAAAAGCATTCGATAAAATTCAACATCCTGTTTTAATTAGAACTCTAAAGTATATAGACATAGCTGGCACATTTCTTAAACTGATCAAAGCCAGCTACAATAAACCCATAGCTAATATTATACTGAATAGAATAAAACTGAAAGCTTTTCCACTCAGAACTGGAATAAGACAAGGTTTTCCTTTATCACCACTACTATTCAACATAGTGCTGGAATTTCTAGCCAAGACAGTCAGGCAAGAGTAGGAAAAAAAGGGCATCCACATGGGAGCAGAGGAGGTCAGACTCTCCCTCTTTACTGACGATATGATCTTATACTTAGAAAACCCCAAAGATTCAACCTCAAGACCACTGGAAGTGATCAAAAAATACAGTAACAATTGTATACAATCAATGGATATGCACTCAATGTCCACAGATCAGTAGCCTTTGTATATGCCAATAACAGCCAAGTTGAGAAGCTCTTAAGGACTCAATCCCCTTCACAGTAGCTTCAAAGAAAATGAAATACCTAGGAATATACCTTAAAAAAGATGTGAAATATCTCTATAAAGAAAACTATGAAACCCTAAGAAAAAAATAGCAGAAGATATGGCTGTGAAGAACCAACATGGCTGCCAGTTTTCTAACCTGTCTCTTCTCCTTGTGGCGTTGGCTCCTGCGTAGTTACTGTGTGGCGTTTTCTTCTCCCCTTTGAAACCAAATTATATCATATCTTTTAATCCTTCAATATCCTCTCTCTCACAGCCTCACCTTTTGCTTTTCAATTAAATATATGCTTTACAAATTTTGGTTGTTATTCTTATTTTGTAATTCGAATTACCTTTTTAAAAATTCTCTTTAATTGAGTAAATCTTTTTTTAAAATTCACTACCACAATGACAGTGTTTCTGTTTGCACTGAATGCAGTGATATGCACATTTCATAGACATTTATTAGGTCACTTCTGTAGACTAGGATTGGGGTTTGGGAAAGCTCAGATGAATTAATGTTCTTGCATTGATGATCCCTGAGGCTCTGACGTGTGGGTGACCAGGGTGATGGTTCAGAGTTTGTTAAGCCCCTCCTTGGTCATCTGGGGAATCTTTTGCTGACTGTGCTCTGCCCAACCTGTGGAACACCATCTGCAAAGTCAGGGGAGGGCCCAGCACTTGAATGCACACAATGTCCATAAACACGCTCGACTGTGTGAACACACTGAGTGAAAAACTGGCAGAATGGATGGATACTAAAACTCTGAGTAAGGGTGAATGCCCTTCACAGCAACATGTCCCTGTAAGGCGGGATGTGGCAATTCTAGCCTGCAGGCGTGCCACTATAACCCTTTCACTGTCACACTGCCAGACACGTTTATGTACATGTTGCCTATGGCTACTTTCCCACTATAAGAATGGAAGAACTGAATCTTTCCAATAATGATTGTATGGCCTAAAAAGTGAAACTTATCTACTATTCTCCCTTGAAGAACAGGTTACCAATGCCGACTGTCACAGATAAAAGCACAATTGAAGAATGACACTCTTAGAGGAATTTTTCTAATTAATCTCAAGACTTGGGAATGATACTGTTCATCTTCAGAGTTATAATCTCACCGCAAAATGAGACACATATCAAAAATGTCCCCAAATGGAAGTTACATTTCTCCCATTAACCTTTTAGATTTTATGGATGTAATAACTATCTCCTAACATTAATAATACTTTTTCATGTTTGGTTGGTATTAATTGCACAAAAATGAACATTTTGTGACATACATCTCCTCTCATTTTTATGACAATTTGTTATGAGTTACTGGGGTTTATTTTTAATAGTTCTTCAGATGAATAGAATAGTTTGAGGTAGATATTTTCTGCATATGCCATGGCCACATTCACGCTTTCAAGACTGTTCTCTTATGAGCTAGTGTGAACTTTCCCAAGGATATTCATTTGGCAAGTGGAGAAAGTGAAATTTAATCTGAATCTACATGATTCCAAAGTTTATGCTTCTCGTCACTGTATTAGTTTCTTGTGACTGCTGGGGTGAATTACTGTCAACTAGTTGCCTTAAAACAAACCTATTGTCTTAGAGTTTTAGAGGTTAGGAATCTGCAATATGTCTCACTGGGCCAAAATTGGGGCTCTGTCCCTTTCTGGAGGACTCGGGGATAACCCACGTCCTTGCCTTTCCTTCTTCTAAAGACGGCCCATGGCCTCTGCTTCTGGCCCCTTCTCAATGTCCTGCCTCCTTTTCTACTTTTCAGGATGCTTGTGATCAGTGTGGGCCCAGTCAGATGATGCATAATGGTGTCTCCCCCGTATTAATCACATCTGCAGTCTCTTTGGTCATGTGAGGTGACATAGTTACAGGCTCTTTTTGTGGTGGGTGTCACTATACAGAAGTCACCATTGCCAGTGTTGGCTTTTTTTTTTTGTTTGAGACAGAGCCTCAAGTTGTCACCCTGGATAGAGTGCTGTGGCATCACAGCTCAGAGCAACCTCCAACTCCTGGGCTTAAGAGAGTCTCCTGCCTCCGCCTCCCAAGTAGCTGGGACTACAGGCACCCCCACAACGCCCAGCCATCATTGTTGTTTGGTGGGCCCGGGCTGGATTCGAACCTGCCAGCTCAGGTGTACGTGGCTGGCGCCTTAGCCCTTTGAGCCACAGGCTCTGAGCCGCCAGTGTTGGCTTTTATTTCTTGTTTTGCTTGAGCAGGAGCACAGGTGACTGTGAGAAGGGGCGTCACACGGCACATGGGATGCCAGCACCAGGGCTCTGGGGTGGGGACAAAGGCGTCCCAGGTGCTCTCTGCTTCCTCGTCATGGTAGCCCTGCATAATCTTCCAGGGTCTCACATCGCTCATTCCTAAAACGAGAGTAATCATAGTCAGTACCTCGTCGGTTTCCTGCGATGAAATGATTTGAAACGTGTTAGCGGAGACCCCGAATACCTGCTCTGCACGCACGTGGCAGGGCCGTGAGTAAGCGAATCTGTTCAGCCTCCAGTTGCGAAAGAAAAGCAAAAGCACAGGAGGTTGCCCGACTCTCCGCAGGAAGGGACCCTGTCCCTGTCCTTTCTTATCAGCATGGCACTTACGTGACGAGCACATTTCAGACCCGAGGCACAGAGGACCGGCTTTAAGTGATGCCCAGCTCCTAGTGGGTAGTGTGGAATGCAGTATTTTCTTCTGCTCAGGAAATATATTTCCAAACGGCTGTGAGAACAGTCACGTGTGTGTATTCTCAGTATATCAAAATTGAGGCGCTTTGATATTAACTTTTACCACTATCAAATGTTCCTAACCTCGCCATAGAAAGGGCACTATTACCCCTGTTGAAAATCTGTTTTGTGGGACCAGGCAGCCTGCAAGGTAAAAGACTCTGGGCGCACCGAGCCCCGCCAGCCCTCAGGCCAGGAACTGCGCCGGGACTCCTGCAAGCCAATGTGCCCTGCCCACCCAGTCCGTGCCCCAGGCCCGCTGCCCACAGCGTCCAGGACTCCACTCCCCGGGGACTCCTGAGGCCCCATGGGCACCCCACTGGGCCTGGGCCCACCGCCAGCTGCTGCGGGAAGTCGGTGGGGACTCCCGCTCAGGGCCGATCTGTGCCCGCCACCCGCTGGGACCGAGCCGGGCTCCCATCCGTGTCCCAGACCCACCGCCCACAGCGGCCAGGAAATCCACTCCACCAGGAACCCTGCGTGGCCCCGTTGGCACCCCGCGGGGCCCTGGCCTGTGGCCAACAGTGGCCAGAATCTCGGCTAGGACTCCCATGTGGACAATTGGCACCCCACCAGCAGCCGCCAGGAAGTCTGCCAGGAGCCCCTACGGCTGTGATTCGTGCCCTCCACGACTAGGCCTCTGCTCGCAGCAGCCAGGGACTCCACTGGGACCCAGTGCAGGCCTCCGCCTGCCACCCACAACAGGCAGGGGCTCCACCAGGAACCTGCCAGGCCTCCGCCTGCATGCCCCGTCCAGGAACTCCAGGAGACACACATCCTGCCTCCTCCACTACCCTCTCTGCCTCTGGGACTCTGGAGGCTGCACAACCCATGGCCTCCCTCTGGAGCCCCCCTCCCAGCCAGAGACTGCTGGAGGCACAAGCTCCCTTTTTAAAGGCCACTGGGTGCCCCATCCCAGGCCCTGCTGCTTGCTCTGGGCACACTCCCAAGCTGCTCCCACAGCCAGAACTCCCTGGGTGGGGCAGTCCCAGAGGAGCTACACAGGGTCACTCCCTACAAAGATCAAGCAACAATGGAGTGATCCTGTTGGGGTCTGATCTGGGAGAGACACCTCCCCAACTCTGAGGACTGGTCATAGGCAACAGTGAAAAATAATCATGAGGCAGAATCAACAGAAAAACTCTGGCAATATGAATAATCAGAGTAGATCAACATCCCCAAGGAACGACAAGGTAGATACAGCTCAAGATCCCTTGCATGGCTGAGATGTCAGAAATCGAATTCAGAGTCTGGATAGCAAATAAGATCAGTGCAATGGAGGAAAAGATGGAATTAGAATTTCAAGCAGTAATCCAAAAGATGTCTCAGGAATTCAACAAATTCAAAGACAAAAATGACCAAAGGTTTTGACACATGGAGACAAGAACTTTCAGCCCTCAAAAGATCTGAGAAATATAGTAGAATCCCTCTGTAACAAATCCAACCCCAGTATGACTCAACCTGAATAAGACATCCCCCAGGCACATGATAATCAACTTCACTAAAGTTAATATGAAGCAGAAAATTCTGAAAGCAGCCGGATGTAAGAAATCCATTACCTATAAGGGGAAGAACATTAGAATAACTGCAGATCTCTCTGAGCAAAACTTTCAAGCTAGAAGAGAATGGCCATCGACTTTTAATCTCCTAAAACAAAAGAACTTTCAACCCAGGAGTCTGTACCCAGCTAACCTGAGTTTCATGTGTGATGGAGAAATTAAATACCTTAATGACATCCACATGTTGAAGAAATTTGCTATAATTAAACCAGCTCTCCAGGATATTCTCTGACCTATCCTCCATAATGACCAGCCTAATCCTCCACCACAAAAGTAAACTCACTCAGAAACTTTTAATCAAATTTCAACTTCCACAGTGATGAAAGGATTAAAAATGTACACTGGACTTTCTAAAGATTTATCATTGTTTTCAATTAATGTGAATGGTTTAAATTGTCCTTTAAAGAGGCATAGGTTGGCTGACTGGATACAAAAACTCAGGCCAGATATCTGCTGAATACAAGAATCTCATCTTACCTTAAAAGATAAATTTAGACTCAAGGTGAAAAGATGGTCATCTATATTCCAGGCAAATGGAAAACAGAAAAAAAGCAAGTGTTGCAATCTTATTTGCAGATAAAATAGGCTTTAAACCAACCAAAGTAAAGAAGGATAAAGACAGACATTTAATATTTGTTAAAGGTACTAATCAATATGATGAGATTTCAATTATCAATATTTATGCACCCAACAAGAACACGCCTCAATTTATAAGAAAAACTCTAATAGACATGAGCAACTTGATTTCTTCCAGCTCCATAGTAGTGGGAGATTTTAATACTTCTCTAACAGTGTTGGATAGATCCTCCAAAAAGAAGCTAAGTAAAGAAATTTTAGATTTAAACTTAATCATTCAACAACTGGATTTAACAGACATCTACAGAACATTTCATCCTAATAAAATTGAATGCACATTCTTCTCATCACCCCATGGAACATACTCCAAAATCGATCACAGCTTAGGTCACAAGCCTAACCTCAATAAATTTAAAAGAATAGAAATTATTCCTTGCATTTTCTCCAACCATCATGGAATAAAAGTTGAACTCAATAACAACAGGAATCTGCATACTCATACGAAATCATGGAAGCTAAATAACCTTATGCTGAAGGGTAGCTGGGACATAGATGAGATTAAGAAGGAAATTATCAAGTTTTTGGAAGAAAATGACAATGAAGACACAAATTATCAGAACCTCTGGTATACTGCAAAGGCAGTCCTAAGAAGGAAATTTATAGCACTGCAAGCCTTCCTCAAGAGAACGGAAAGAGAGGAAGTTAACAACTTAATGGGACATCTCAAGCAACTGGAGAAGGAAGAACATTCCAACCCCAAACCCACCAGAAGAAAAGAAATAACCAAAATTAGAGCAGAATTAAATGAAATCAACAACATAAGAATTATACAATAGATCAACAAATCAAAAAGTTGGTTTTTTGAAAGTGTTAATAAAATAGATAAACCTTTGGCTAACCTAATCAGGAAAAAATGAGTAAAATCTCTAATCTCAGCAATCAGAAATGGTAAAGATAAAATAACAACAGACCCCTCAGAAATTCAAAAAATCATTAACTAATATTAAAAGAAAATTTACTCTCAGAAATATGAATATCTGAAGAAAATTGACCAATACTTGGAAGCATGCCACCTACCAAAACTTAGTCAGAACGTAGTGGAAACGTTGAACAGGCCTATATCACGTTCTGAAATAGCATCAACTATACAAAATCTCCCTAAAAAGAAAAGTCCAGGATCAGATGGCTTCATGTCAGAATTCTACCAAACCTTTAAAGAAGAGCTAGTACCTATATTACTAAACCTCTTCCAAAATATAGAAAAAGAAGGAATACTACCCAATACAGTCTATGAAGCAAACATCACCTTGATTCCTAAACCAGGGAGAGACTCAACAAGAAAAGAAAACTATAGAGCAATATCACTAATGAATACTGATGCAAAAATATTTAGCAAGAGACTAACAAACAGAATCCAACAACTCATCAAACAAATTATACACCATGACCAAGTGAGCTTTATCCCAGGGTCTCAAGGCTGGTTCAATATATGTAAATCTATAAGTGTAATTCAGCACATAAACAAATTAAGAAATAAAGACCATATGATTCTCTCAAATTGATGCAGAAAAAGCTTTTGACAATATCCAGCTTCCCTTCATAATCAGAACACTTAAAAAAATTGGTAGAAGGGACATTTCTTAAGGGAAAGACTTTACTCTTTCATGTTTACATGGATGGAGCTGGAACATATTCTTCTTAGCAAAGTAGAGGCCATCTACAGCAAACCCACAGCCAATATCGTATTGAATGGAGTTAAATTGAAACTATTTCCATTTAGATCAGGAACCAGGCAAGGTTGCCCATTGTTTCCACTGCTCTTCAAAATCGTAATGGAAGTTTTAGCCATTGCAATTAGGGAAGACAAGGCGATCAAGGGTATCCACATAGGGTCAGAAGAGATCAAACTTTCACTCTTCACAGATGATATGATTATTATATATCTGGAAAACACCAGGGATTCTACTACAAAACTCTTAGGAGGGATTAAGGAATACAGCAATGTCTCAGGCTACAAAATCAACACCCATAAATCTATAGCCTTTATGTATACTAACAATAGCCAAGCTGAAAAAACACTCAAGGACTCTATTCCTTTCACAGTAGTGCCAAAGAAGAGGAAATATTTGGGAGTTTAGCTAACAAAGGATGTGAAAGATCTCTACAAAGAGAACTATGAAACTTTAAGAAAAGAAATAGCTGAAAATGTTAACAAATAGAAAAACATACCATGCTCATGACTGGGAAGAATCAACATTGTTAAAATGTCTATACTACCCAAAGCAATATATAATTTTAATGCAAT
>CAUYON010001741.1:0-59626 GCA_963573935.1 Arctocebus calabarensis
GTAGCTGGGACTACAGGCGCCCACCACAATGCCCGGCCATTTTTTGGTTGCAGCCACCATTGTTGTTTGGCGGGCCCAGGTTGGATTCGAACCCGCCAGCTCAGGTGTACGTGGCTGGCGCCTTAGCCCGTTGAGCCACAGGCGCTGAGCCACTATTGCCTATTTTTGTCTTCCTGAGACGCCAATCCCCATACCCACTTTTAATCTCCAAGCCTTGTTTCAACTTGACAAATGCAGGAACTTGTGCTGAATCCCTCACTTTCTGTCTTGGCTCAGCAAAACCCTGGCCACAGTCTGCCTCGCACTGCAGTGACTTCTCGCTTGCCTAAAGCACAGCACCTTCCTGCCCTCAAAGCTGCAGGAACCCATAAGCTGCTCCCGGTGGCGTGGATTTTCTCCTCGCTTCTTCAGAGACCCTACCACACAGCAGACGCTGAGTCAGGGTGATGAAATTAAAGGGAAGGTGGTCTCTTCCCAAGCACAGAGAGTGTCTAGTGATGCAGCTCCTGTTTTCAGCAGTCCTGTGTGGGTCGGTTGTTGGCGACCATCAGGCTCTTTAACCTAAAAAGGCGCCGGGAGTCCTTCTCCTCCCCGCCGCAGCTCGCGCGGAAAAGCCTGGCCCGTATGGTCATTGGCCCTCCCTAAAAAGGTCACAATAAAGCCTATTGGCCGGTTTGAGCCTGGCCAGCCACGGCCTAAGATAACGTCACCCTCAACCGAACCTCCCCACCCCTATGGGGGTTTCAAAAATTCCCCATAGTCCCCTTCCGCTTAATGTGCGCCTGCACGATGAAGACAGCGTTCCGGGTGCAGTGTCTTCATTCCATTAGTTCTAGGTGTTACATGACACCACCCAAAGCCAATAAAATACAGCCACGACATTCAAGCCTCACCACACTGCCGCCCCAGCCAATGCAAGACTCCAGCTATACCCCGCCCTCTTTACCTTCCCACACCTGCGTAACCAGCCGATAGCCGGAACTTCAAACCTGCCTATCAGCAAACAACACGCTCCCTTATCCCGCCCCTTCCTCCCTCTGCTCACTTGTAAGCTTTAAAAACTGGCTTTCCGTCGCCATTAAACGGACCTTGACAAGAAACCTGCTTGGTCTCGTTCTCTCTTTCTCACCCATTCCTTTTCAGGCTCGGTCCCCCTCGCCCCCACGAATAACCGCATCCCGCGGGACGGGACACATGGGGCCAGCGCCCTACCCACTGAGCCACAGACGCCACTCCCTACCTTGGAGTCTTAAAGAAAAGGAAGCCCAAGAGGCCTCCAGAGAAGCAAACTCTGGGCTTTGACATACTTCCATTATGAACTTTCCAAGAATCCCACTTCAGACTTGTCCTATAAGAAACAAAAACAAGGGCTTGGCGCCTGTGGCTCAACAGGCTAAGGCGCCAGCCCGTACACCTGAACTGGCGGGTTCAAACCCAGCCCAGACCTGCTGAATGACGATGACAACTACAACAAAAAAATAGCCAGGCATTGTGGTGAGCGCGTATAGTCCCAGCTACTTGGGAGGCTGAGGTAAGAGAATCTCTTAAGCCCAAGAGTTTGAGGTCGTTGTGAGCTATGATGCCACGGCACTCTATGGAGAGCAACATAGTGAGACTTTGTCTAAAAAAAAACCTCAACAAGGACCAGCAAATGAAAAAGACATTTGTGGCTTGGTGCCTGTGGCTCAACGGGCTAAGGCGCCAGCCACGTATACCTGAGCTGGCAGGTTCGAATCCAGCCCCAGGACCCGCCAAACAACAATGACGGCTGCAACCAAAAGATGGCTGGGCGTTGTGGCAGGCACCTGTAGTCCCAGTTACTTGGGAGGCGGAGGCAAGAGACTCGCTTGAGCCCAGGAATTGGAGGTTGCTGTGAGCTGTGATGCCACTGCACTCTATCCAGGGTGACAGCTTGAGGCTCTGTCTCAAAAGAAAAAAAAAGAAAAGGACATTTGCTGCTGCAGATTGTTTGTTGCACCTAAACGCACTGAGACAGAAGAAGTGTGAAAATATTATGTTAGGGAACGGCCCTGTGGCCTTTCTATCATCCGCCCTGCAGAGACCCATTCTTAGAGCCCTTCCCATGTCCAGTGTAGTTGTGGCCCTCAACACTAGGGCAGGAGACCACAAAGCAGGCCCACATGATCCCGTATAGTTAGAGCCTGAGCAGTATCCAAGAGCACATGCAGCCTACCCTGAGTAGTGTCCTACAGTTCTGTAGACCACTTGGCTCCACAGGGAGGCAAATGGAAGGGATATGAATCTCCCTGCACAGGAAACACCTGTTACTTCAGCCACCTGTGTAACCCACATGTGACTCTGTGGGTGGATGGATATGTATGTGTATGAATCTAAAGAGCTGGTCCCCTAATCATCCTTTGTAGAAGGAAGCATATTTGCAGGTCTACTTCCTCTCTGTGAGATAAGTTCAGTTTTCTGCCTCTATCAACTTCCCCAAGTTATTTATTTATTTATTTATTTATTTATTTATTTATTTATGCAGTTTGTGGCCAGGGCTGGGTTTGAACCCGCCACCTCTGGCATATGGGGCCGGCGCCCTACTCCTTTTAGCCACAGGTGCCAAATATTTATTTATTTATTATTATTATTATTATTTTTTTTTTTTTTGTAGAGACAGAGTCTCACTCGATGGCCCTTGGTAGAGTTCTGTGGTGTCACATAGCTCACAGCAACCTCCAGCTCTTGGGCTAAGGTAATTTTCTTGCCTCAGACTCCCAAGTAGCTGGAACTACAGGCGCCCGCCACAACGCCCGGCTATTTTTTTGTTTTGCAGTTCAGCCGGGACTGGGTTTGAACCCGCCACCCTCGGTATATGGGACCTGTGCCCTACTTGCTGAGCCACAGGCACTGCCCTACTATTATTATTATTTTTTTTTAGAAACAGAGTCTCATTCTGTTGCCCTCAGTAGAGTGCTGTGGCATTACAGCTCACAGCAACCTCCAGTTCTTGGGCCTAGGCGATTCTCTGGCCTCAGCCTCCTGAGTAGCTGGGACCACAGGGGCCCGCCACAATTCCCAGCTATTTTTTGTTACAGTTTGGCTGGGGCCGGGCTTGAACCCACCACCCTCGGTATATGGTGCCAGCACCCTACTCACTGAGCCACAGGTGCCGCCCTTCCCCAGGTAATTTAATCCTTTAAAACAGAGATCAGAAATGACTGAGAAGACATTTAATTCTTCTAACATTTTTTTTTTGGGGGGGGGGTTGCAGCTGTCATTGTTGTTTGGTGGGCCCAGGCTGGATTTGAACCAGCTCAGGTGTACGTGGCTGGTGCCTTAGCCTGTTGAGCCACAGGCACAGAGCCAACATTTAATTCTTCTAAAGTGGGCTCAGCGCCTGTGGCTCAAGGAGCTAAGGCGCCAGCCACGTACACCTGAGCTGGCGAGTTCGAATCCATCCTGGGCCCACTAAACAACAATGACGGCTGAAACCCAAAAAATGGCCGGGCATTGTGGCGGGCGCCTGTAGTCCCAGCTACTTGGGAGGCAGAGGCAGGAGAATCGCTTGAGCCCAGGAATTGGAGGTTGCTGTGAGCTGTGATGCTACAGCACTCTGTCCAGGGTGACAGCTTGAGGCTCTGTCTCAAAAAAAAAAAAAATTCTTCTAAAGTGTATTTATAGAGACTTTTTGTTATTTACAGTTCCCTGGACTGGTTACAGAGGCACAAGCAAGAAAGAACCAAACATATTTCTTCCCACCTTTAGTCCTAGCTACTCAGGAGGCTAAGATGGGAGGATTGTTTGAGCTCAGGAACACAAGGCTGTAGTGTAGGGAGGTATAGTGTGCCAGGGCATTCCAGCCTGGGTGCCAGAGAAAGACCCTGTCCCAAGAATGAAAGAGAGAGAGAGAGAGAGAGAGAGAGAAAGAAAAAAGAAAAGAAAGATGTCTATCTAATATTTGTGAATAGTGCTATGTTTGCTCTGTGTTCTGTGAATGCTGGTGTTGTATGGACCAAGGGTAACTACCAAGGGCCAACTCCAGTCCAGTGTAAAGAAAACTTAAGTGACAGCCAAGGCAAAACTTTATGATTTGGAACCAAATAAAGCTTAATGTACATACACTCAGACATTATGAATTCTCAATTAGATCATCACGGCTCGGTACCTGTAGCTCAGTAGCTAAAGTGCCAGTGTTATGCCCAGATCACGTAATCCCCAAAGACCACCAGGGAGACAAACTCGATGTGAAAGCAAAAGAGCCTTTATTCAAGCTTGAGCCTGGGCTCTCAGTTTACTCGTCTCAGCGGGAGTGTGTTGAGGACCCCGAACCCTGGGTTGTTGGGGGTATTATTGCAGTTACTAGCGGGGTAGGGGAGTTCCAGGCTGTGGTGAGTATGATTGGTTACTTTAGATACTTTTTTTTTTTTTTTTTACCATTTTCTACTTATTTATTCTTTTTTTTTTTTTTAATAATTTTATTGAATCATAATTATGTACATTGGTGCAATCACAGGGCACGATTCATATACATTCAGAAATATTTTGATCATACTGTTACAGATATCATTCATGGCATTTCCTTGATCACTACATAAAGACATTAATACTCTACCTTTAATAAGTTTCGCCAGTACCCTGCTAAGATGCACCGTAGGTGTGTTCCAAAGCTGAAATTTTTACTGCATTTTGTCAAGTTCTGTTATACTTTTAATGAATTGTAATTCAAAAACTTGGTATCATTTCATAATTATTTTTGAAGCTAAATAGGAGCAATGAAAATAAATTGCATTTTCATTTTTAAATATCCTATTCTATGGCTTGGCACCTATAGGACAGTGGTTACAGTGCCAGCCACATACACTGAGGGTGGTGCATTCAAATCCGGCCCCAGCCTGCTAAACAGCAGCAACATAAAAATAGCTGGGTGTTGTCATGGGCACCTATAGTCCCAGCTACTAGGGAGCAAGAGAATCGCTTAAGTCCAAGAGTTTGAGGCTGAAAAAAAAAAAGAAAAAAAAAACAAATAAGAGTTTGAGGCTGCTGTGAGCGGTGATGCTGCAGCACTCTATGGAGGGTGACATAGTAAGACTCCGTCTCAAAAAAAAAAAAAAGAAAAAAAAAATCCTATTCTAAAATAATATGGACTTTTAACAGGTAAAATGCCATGATGCTTGAAGTACTATACCCTTGGAAAACCCCTAATATCCAAAAAAATGTACAATTCCCAGAGAATTAACCTTTCCAAGTCCAGTTTCCCAAGTGCCAATTCCCTTACAACCACCGCTAGGAAGGGTAAATGAGAAGAGATTATAAGTCAGATTGTAAGTCAAGGGACTACTATTTTTTTCATAACTGACAGAGAGCATGGCACATGCCCTTGGGCAAGTGTCTCCAATTGTAGACCCAGAATCTCTATGACCACATGCAGGAGCCAGGAAGCAGAAATTATAGATGACTTTGTCTTAATCTCCAGTTCACCTGGAGTGAGCAGAAGAGCTTTTCTCTTGGCAATATATACCACCAGGCAGCATTCTTGGAGATGTGAAGAAGTTATTATCCTTGATGCTTACTTTTAAAGAAAGGAATTCTCAGTACTTACTCGTTTGCAGTACCAGAAATCCAGGCTTGGTACATACTTAAGAGTAACCTCTTTGTCACGGATCATTAGAGTTCCCTGCAAAGACAAAGACAGAAGCCATCAACATAAACTCAAAAAAGTAGAGACAGAAAGGCACAGACAGCCTTTCCAATCCACAAGTTGAAACATTTTATACAGAGAGTTTATTCATCAGCAAAAGGAACGGCTTTTTTAAGCCACAGGTTTGGGGCAGTGTAGCAGACCAAGCTTAAGTTTAAGGAAAGGGAGTGAAAGGTGCAATTGGGCTTTGGATTTGGCTCCTACAGATTAGGGCGATATCCTTGGACAGGCAGGCTAGGTCCAGTCTACTCATACAGAGGTCATGTAGTGAATTCTCATGAGTCCCAGTAAATCCGACATCTGGCTCAGGAGCTACCACATTATATCAAGATGTAAACTCTTCCTTCTGTAGGACAAAAGGCATAGGAGCCCTCTCAATTATCTTTTCCATGGCTAACTCATGTATCCTTGGAGAAGTAGTAAGGGCTGTATATTTGGTGCCTGAAATTTTTCCTTGGAACACTGGCCCATGGTAAAAGCATCAGAAAGAAAACATACAACATGAAAGGAAGAAGAAAGGAAGGTCAAAACTTCATAGCAGATTATATCCTTATAACAGGACTATGAAGAAGTGGTTGCAGTAACAGTAGCAGCAGCAGCATCACTCTAGCATGGAGACTACACAGTGAGTTAACTCTGAGATTTCAGGAGCAACTGTTGGCAAATAAGCCTTTGGGAAAGTCTGGCACAGTAACAGGTAGAAAAGGTGCTCAATAACAGGCCGGGCTTCGGGTCTCACGCCCGTAATCCTGCTGTGAGCTATGACACCATGGCATTCTACCGACAGCAACGAAGTGAGATGATGTCTCAAGAAAGAAAGAAAAAAGACTGTCATAGAGCTCCTTTGCCTTTCCATTTTGATTTCTCATATCAAAAAGAGTTTTAGAATGGGCTCAGTGGCTCACGCCTATAATCCTAGCACTCTAGGAGGCTGAGCACTGTGGATTGCTTGAGCTCAGGGGTCCAAGACAGCCTACACAAGAGCAAGACCCTGTCTTTACTAAAAATAGAAAAAAAACTAGCTAGGCACCTGGAGACCCAGCTACTCATGAGGCTGAGGTAAGAGGATCACTTGAGCCTAAGAGTTTCAGGTTGCTGTGAGCTATAATGATGCCATGGCACTCTAACCAGAGTGATGGAGTAATACTCTGTCTCAAAAAAAAGAGATTATATTTTTATGTTGCATTCAGCGTAAATCAAAATGAAACAAAAATCTGTTTAATTGGTTCAGAAAAGGGCCATATGAAAAGAAAAATATTGGCTAAAATTTTACCAATAGAGAATTAGGATTTAGAGGGATAGGATTTGAGTTACGGTCCCATGGAAACTCTCTTGTAATTCAGGATATATGGATTCTGTATGTATGTACCTTATCAAATTATTATTGCATTTAGGTTGAAATAAGGATTAAAATTGCATTAAAATAGATCCCTGAATGTTAAAAAAAAAAAGAAAAAGAGAGTGTTGGTTTTATTTAACCAACACTAGCCAGCAGATACAGCTAAAGTAAAGTGGAAAAAATTCTCTGCTGACTGACAAGGGACCCTTGTCCACAAGTAAAAAAACTAACTGAGGTGTGACTCCGAAACTAGCCCCTGCACTGTGTTCATTCGCCCTCCTGTGGGGTCCTCCGTGTCTCCTCAGATAGGGCTCTGAGTTAAACAAGTCATTTGTTTGCAAGGGAACTTGTTTCTTGCTCAAATCCATAAATCTGTTAAATAATGCTTTACTTTTCTGCTTTTCACACACAGAATTATTGTCTTCTCAAAACCAAGGTGATGGGTGATGTCCTCAGACAGGCGGGCTAGGTCCAGTCTACTTATCCAGAGGTCATGTAGTGAGTTCTCATGAGTCCTAGGCAAATCCCCCATCTGGCTCAGGAGCTACCATACATTTTTTTGCCATACTATTTTCTGTTACCAACTACCTAGGTCTTAGCATCTGATCTTTGAGAAACTGTTTTCCTGACTTGTTGTCAAGGCTAATAAGAACAGTGATAGGCTGGGCGCCCACGGCTTAGTGGTTAGGGCACTGGCCACATGTTCTGGAGCTAGTGGGTTTGAACTTAGCCCAGACCTGCTAAACAAAAAAAATAGACGGGCATTGTGGCAGGCACCTATAGTCCCAGCTACTAGGGAGGCTGAGGCAAGAGAACTTGCTTGAGCCCATGAGTTTGAGGTTGCTGTTGAGCTAGGATGCCACAGCACTCTACCAAGGGTGACATTTTGAGACTCTCTCAATTAAAAAAAAAACAAGGGTTTGGCACCTGTGGCTCAACGGGCTAAGGCGCCAGCCACGTACACCTGAGCTGGCGGGTTCGAATCCAGCCCGGGCCAGCCAAACAACGACGGCTGCAACCAAAAAATGGCCGGGTGTTGTGGCGGGTGCCTGTAGTCCCAGCTACTTGGGAGGGGGAGGCAGGAGACTCGCTTGAGCTCAGGAATTGGAGGTTGCTGTGAGCTGTGATGCCACAGCACTCTATCCAGGGTGACAGCTTAAGGCTCTATCTCAAAAAAAAAAAAGAGAGAATCTCCTAAACCCAGGAGTTGGAGTTGCCGTGAGCTGTGATGCTACGGCACTCTACTGAGGGTGACCAAGTGAGACTCTGTCTAAAAAAAAATAAAAATGATGATAAAGGTCAGGCAAGGTAGATCATGCTTATTAACCTAGAACACTCTGGGAGGCTGAGGCAGGTGCATTGCCTAAGTTCAGGAGTTCAAGACCAGCCCAAGCCAGAGAAAGACCATTTCTTAAAAAAAAGAAAGAAAGAAAGAAAAATAGCCAGGCCTTGTGGTCCCAGCTTCTTGGGAGGCTGAGGCAAGAGGATCATTTAAGCCTGAGAAATTAAGGTTACTGTGAGCTAAGATACCACAGCACTCTACCAAGGGCACCAAAGTGAGTCTCTGTCTTAGAAAGAAAAAAAGGTTTGGCACTTGTAGCACAGTGGTTATGGCGCTAGCCACATACACTGAGGCTGGCAGGTTCGAACCCGGCCAGGGTCGGCTAAAACAATGACAGCTGCAACAAAAAATTGCCAGGTATTGTGGCTGGCGCCTGTAGTCCCAGCTACTTGGGAGGCTGAGGCAAGAGAATCACTTAAGCCCGTAAGTTTGAGGTTGCCAGTGGCTCTGCGACAGCTTAAGAATCTGTCTCAAAAAAAACCCTGCTAACATTCATTAAGTCTTAGTCAGAGCCAGCAACTACTAAGTACATTATTTTATTAATCCCCTAAATGATCCCATGAAGTAACATTATCTACACTTTACAGATTAAGAAGTGCTCAGGGAGGTGGGGTCACACCCCACCTCAAACTCAGTAAAGGGCAGAACTGGGTTTACATCGGTGGCTATAAAGAAGGGATCCCTGATGTCTCATTACTCTTGGTCAGTATAAGGAACAGGTAATCTGGCCTCAGGGGCCAAACAGGAAAGAGACAAACTCTACAGGCACGGAGGATCAGGGAAGTACCACTCTGTCAACCTCTATCAATGGAGGAAGTTAGTCAAGATGAACCCCTTCCAAGCCAAGAGACAGTATATCGACATCATTTAAGAGCATGGACTTAGGGCCAGGTTCCCCAAGTTTAAAGTCTACCTCAACTCCATGGCCTTCACCAAGGTCCTTAAACTTCTTTATACTTTAGTTTCCTCATCTGTAAAATAGGGATAACAGTACCCACTTTATAGGGTGGTTGTGAAAACTAAGTATATTCATACATGTGAAAAGTTCAGCATGGAATATAGTAAGACCTTAATAAATGTTATTTCAAGCCCTTTGTGCTACAAAAAGACCAGCATCAGCAGGTGAGACTAGAAGGGATCAAATAGCCACTCACTTCACCTTCTTTGCTTAACGGGTAGGAATATTTCACAACACATTTCAATGTCTTGAAAGACTAAGCTTTCCTAGGGAATAGTCACTTCTTATCAGAACCTGTACTTTTATGATAGTACTTTATATTAATTGTCAAATTACTGGTCTAGATCTTAGCATTCAGGCTAAATCTTGTTGCACTTTTTTTTTTTTTAGATAGTCTCCCTACATTGCCCTCAGTAGAGTATCATGGCGTCACACCTCACAGCAACCTCAAACTCTTGGGCTTAAGCGATTCTCTTGCCTCTGCCTCCCAAGTAGCTGGGACTCCAGGCACCTGCCACAAGGCCTGGCTGTTTTTTGTGGTTGTTGTCATTGTTGTTTGGCAGACCACAGTTGGGTTCACACTCACCAGACCCAGTGTATGTGGCTGGCGTCCTAGCCACTGAGCTACAGGTACCCAGCCTATTGTTGGACTTTTATTCTCAGCACACGATCTGATACAGAAAAGAGCTAAATTTACTCTTATTGAATGAATAAAAGATTGAATACACCACCCCTGGAGAGAGGAATGCTTAGCACACAGTGGCTCTGGAGGGAAATATAGCTGTCAGAGCATGTACCTGTATATCCAATCCATAAAACATGTGAGTTGCCATTTGAACAGCAGTCCCTAGAATAAGGCACCAATGTCAGTTTCAGTCAACTGCAAATTCTGATTCCACCACTTGGCAGCATTAGTAGATTCAGGAACTCTAAGTACTTACCAGACAAAAAATATACCTTTCCAGTAGCAATGAATGACCTTTTGTCAAGGGTAGAGAACTCCCCCTGCCAGGAGGCCCCATCAGCATGTCAACTGTGATATTACCTTCCCCTTTTATGATAAAAAGGCAATGATTTCTTCTTTCTAGAGACAGAGTCTCACTTTGTCGCCTTTGATACAGTGCTGTCGCATCACGGCTCACAGCAACCTCCAGCTCTTGGGCTTAGGCGATTCTCTTGTGGCGCCCGCCACACCTGGCTATTTATTTTTTTGTTTGCAGTTTTGCCGAGGCCAGGTTTGAACCCGCCACCGTCAGTATATGAGGCCCACATCCTATTCATTGAGCAATAGGTGCCGCCTGAAAAAAGGCAACAATTTCTTATTGCCTACAGTTTCCTACAACTCAAGCAGCCTTTCTGTTTTCTTTAACCTGCACATGGCCAGACAAAAGGCTGCCAGCAAGCACTGCTAAAGAGTATTAAATGGTTTTAACATCACTGTTGAAAGATAGCCGTTGTTTTTATTTTCCCTCCTCCCTATAGCCAACTGTTTTAATTAAGAATAAACAATCAGGGCACAGGGCCTGTGGCTCAAGCGGCTAAGGCACCAGCCACATATACCTGAGCTGGTGGGTTCGAATCCAGCCCGGGCCCACCAAACAACAATGACGGCTGCAACCAAAAAATAGCTGGGCGTTGTGGTGGGCACCTGTAGTCCCAGCTAATTGGGAGGTGGAGACAGGAGAATCGCTGGAGCTCAGGAATTGGAGGTTGCTGTAAGCTGTGATGTCACAGCACTCTACCCAGGGTGACAGCTTGAGGTTTTGTCTCAAAAAAAAAAAAGAATGAATAGTTAGAGCAGTGCCTGTGGCTCATGAGTAGGACGCTGGCCTCATATACTGAAGGTGGCGGGTTCAAACCTGGCCTCAGTGAACTGCAAAAACAGAAAAATAGCCAGGTGTGGTGGGTGCCAATAGTCCTAGCTACTCCGGAGGTTGAGGCAAGAGAATCGCCTAAGCCCAGGAGATGGAGGGTGCTGTGAGCTGTGTGACGCCATGGCACTCTACCGAGGGGGATAAAGTTAGACTCTGTCTCTACAAAACAAAAAATAAAATAAAAAAATAAACAGTCAAAGGAAAAACTCGAATGAGAAAAATCAGATTTACCTATTATTTGACTCTCCTGCCACTATCATATGTAAGTAGCACAGATTATCATGCACAAGCATGACATATATATGCTGCACCTCTCCCCATTCCTGCCAGGCCATTTCTCTAGATTTCACAAAGCAGAGATCTGCCAGTGTCTCCTAGGGAAGTAACCTATTGGGAAGTTGGATTAATGAATGGGTCGAATGATGCAATCACTTCCAAGGGATGCCCACTCTTAATTGTCTATTAAACTACCATCTTCCCACATTGGAATTTGTATTTATCATTTGAATGATTGGGTTATTAAGCTACTCAAGCAAAGGTACTATGAAAGCCATGAGTCTAATTAACTATACCTGGCTCCTAAACAGGCACCATATATTTGAAAGTAAAACCAAAGACACTAACAGTGTGTCAGATTAAGTCAGATTAACACTTTTTAAATTCCTCTTAAATTCAAAGCCCTCAGTTGTTAAAGTTACACATAGGTGTTCCTAAGTACATTTCAAGGGGTCCTAATGTGAAGCTGAGAAAAGCTATAGATATTTGTATCCCAAAATGGCAAAGCAAGTCCTTACCCTCTACACCTCAGGGATGCTACGAGGAGCAAAGAGTTTACAGGTTGCTGAATACAACATCAATATTCCCATTTCCTTTTCACCAGCTGCTCTTAAGAGAAGAGTTGAGATTCTACTATATGCTCTAATTAGATCATAACAACCCTCAAGGATTTTTTTTTTTTTTTTTTTTTTAAACAGAGCCTCAAGCTGTCCCCCTGGGTAGAGTGCTGTGTCATCACAGCTCACAGCAACCTCCAATTCCTGGGCTCAAGCGAGTCTCCTGCCTCCGGGACTACAGGCACCCGCCACAATGCCTGGTCATTTTTTGGTTGCAGCTGTCATTGTTGTTTGGTGGGTCTGGGCTGGATTCGAACCTGCCTGCTCAGTTGTACGTGGCTGATGCCTTAGCCCATTGAGCCACAGGTGCCGAGCCAACCCTCAAGGATTTTTAAGGTAGTGGAAAGTAAAAGAGAAAGTGAAACAGGAAGAACATTTCTGGCCATCAGTTTTGAATCTTTGTTAAAGATCTTCAACACAAGCTCAGTCACAGCTATTTGTAGTATTGAGAAAACAAATGCTGCGTAATGTGTAGATCTTTCCATGAAAACAGAGATAGTAAGGATCAAAAGGCAGGAGGAAAGTATGTGAGCCTTGTGAATATAACTCACACTGAAAAAAAAATCAATAATTGCTCATTGTTGATTTGTGTTTCTTCCAAACACACGATGGAAGAATCTTCCAAACACTGGTTATTAGTTGCTGAGAACTGGTACTATTTATCAGCAATGATAACCTTTTTTTTTTTTTTTTGAAACAGAGCCTCAAGCTGTCACCCTGGATAGAGTGCTATGGCATCACAGCTCATGGCAACCTCCAATTTCCTGGGCTAAAGCGAGTATCTTGCGAGTCTCTTGCCTCTGCCTCCCAAGTAGCTGGGACTACAGGTGCCCGCCACAACACCTGGCCATTTTTTGGTTGCAGCCATCATTGTTGTTTGGCGGGCCCGGGCTGGATTCGAACCCGCCAGCTCAGGTGTACATGGCTGGCACCTTAGCTCGTTGAGCCACAGGTGCCAAGCCAACATTTTTTTTTGCAACAGAGTCTCACTTGGTTGCCCTTGGTACAGTGACGTAGCATCACAGCTCACAGCAACCTCAAACTCTTGGACTCAAGCCTCAGCTTGATCCTCCTTGCCTCAGCCTCACCATCTAGTTTTTCCAATTTTTTTTTTTTTTTTTTAAAGAGACAGTCTCACTTTGTCACTCTTGGTAGGATGCTGTGGTGTCACAGCTCACAGCAACCTCCAGCTCTTGGGCTTAGGCTATTCTCTTGCCTCAGCCTCCCAAGTAACTGGGACTATAGGTGCCCTCCACAATGCCCAGCTATTTTTTTGTTGCAGTTTGGCTGAGGCCGGGTTTGAACCCGCCACCCTCAGTATATGGGGCCGGTACCCTACTCACTGAGACACAGACGCCACCCTAGTTTTTCCATTTTTAGTGAACATGGTCTTGGTGTTGCTCACGCTGGTTTCAAGCTCCTGAGCTCACATAGTAAAACTGCCTCAGCCTCCCAGAGTGCTAGGATTACAGGAATAAGCCACTGAGCCCATTCTAGGACTCTCTTTTTGATTTGAAAAATCAAAATGTGAGTCACCATGCCCAGCCAGCAATAATAATCTTTATTCAAAAAGCCATGTATGATTTATGAAAGTATTCTTCACGAACATCATCTCACTAGATTTTCACAACTAGGGTGTATGTGACTGAGATACAGGGAATAGCCTATCCAAGATTACAAAGCTAGTTAGCAACACATACACATTGACAGAGAACCAGTCAATTTATCATATTTGCCATGCCAAAGAGGTAACTTCTGATGAAAGGCTGTACAAGGTAAAGACTACAGGAATTCCCAGGCAATGGACCCATAGTGAGTTTTTACGGAGACCACCACAGAGGTCTTGCTTCATGATAGCACTGCCAATCACCTACATGAGGCTGCTCAAGGTGGCCTTTCTACTCTTAAAGCACCTACAATTACTTCAGGTCCTGTGCTTAAGATAAAGATGGCTGTTAGTGAATGGCCACTACTAGCAGTTTCAAGAACCATGACAGATCAGTAGACCTGCAGAAAGAGAAAGCAAGAGGAACACAAACAGATTTAAAACAGGTGTGTGTCATTTCTCTTAGAATAAAAGGGTCCTTTTTTTTTTTTTTAAATAAAAATCATTTGTAGAGCAGGCTCACTCTTTATAGTCAAGGATATGTTATGGTGGAAATATTTTATAAAATGCACTATTCCCAAACCAAAGCTAAAATGAGACAGAAAGAGGGAAGAAGAGAGGGATGAAAGAAGAAAGCAGAGGCCAGAAATCCTAAAAGACACACAGAGAATACCCTATGGCAGCTTTGTAGCTCTTTCTATTGATCTTCTTTATTCCCTCTGCTTTGACTGGCTTTTTACTGAACAGAATCTGAGCTATCCTTTGATCATCTAGGAAATAAGGTCACCATGGGAGCTCGACTGAAAAAAAGACTCCCACTTCATGGTTGATGGGCATGGTAACACTGCCCCCTCCCCCTTTTGAGATACCTTTGCTTGGCACAACAAAAGCACAACAAAAAACTTTTTCTAAAATGTTCCTTAACAGCAAACTTTATAAACTATGTTCATCATATCTGATACCAGCATCTCAGAAAGGAGCCAAAACCTTAATTGTGCTTTATGATGCAAAATGGCTGACATAAATTTCACTGAGCCCCACTCACCAGGGTAGGAGCTTGGGTGGAAGTCCCAGGATAGAAGTTAGGGTTATTTTAATGACCCAGTCGGGTGGCTCACACTTGTAATCCCAGCACTCTGGGAGGCTAAGGGGGTGGATTGCCTGAGCTCACAGGTTCAAAAACAAATTGACCAAGAACGAGACCCTGTCTCTAATAACAGCTAGGTGTTATGGTGCGTGCCTGTAGTCCTAGCTACTCTGAAGCTGAAGCAAGAGAACTGCTTGAGTTCAGGAGTTTGAGGTTGCTGTGAGCTATGACGCCAACAGCTCTCTAACCAGGGCGACAAAGTAAGACTATCTCAGGAAAAAAAAAAATAAGAAGTTAAAGAGTTTTAAGAACTCAGCTCCAACTGGGCGGCAACTGTGGCTCATTGAGTAGGGCGTCGCTCTGATATACCAAAGGTGGCAGGTTCAAACCCCGCCTTGGCCAAACTGCAAAACAAAAAAATAGCTGGGTGTTGTGGCAGGTGCCTGTGGTCCCAGCTACTAGGGAGGCTGAGGCAAGAGAATCGCCTAAGCCCAGGAGTTGGAGGTTGCTGTGAGCTGTGTGACGCCGCAGCACTCTACCAAGGGCAATAAAGTAAGACTCTGTCTCTACAAAAAAAAAAAAAGAACTCAGCACCAAGAACACAATACACTCCAGGCCAGACCCTGACATAGAAAACTTATTTATTTTAAAGGTATCTGGTGCGGCTCGGCGCCTGTGGCTCAATGGGCTAAGGCGCCAGCCACATACACCTGAGCTGGTGGGTTTGAATCCAGCCCGGGCCTGCCAAACAACAATGGTGGCTGCAACCAAAAAAAAAATGGTTAGGTGTTGTGGTGGGCGCCTGTAGTCCCAGCTACTTGGGAGGCGGAGGCAAGAGACTCGCTTGAGCCTAGGAATTGGAGGCTGCTGTGAGCTGTGATGCTACAGCACTCCATCTAGGGTGACAG
Organism: Arctocebus calabarensis; assembly: GCA_963573935.1. Taxonomy (NCBI): domain Eukaryota; kingdom Metazoa; phylum Chordata; class Mammalia; order Primates; family Lorisidae; genus Arctocebus; species Arctocebus calabarensis. The sequence goes on from CAUYON010001741.1 coordinate 15,667, forward strand.
CTTGAGGCTCTGTCTCAAAAAAAAAAAAAAAAAAAAGGTATCTGGTGCTGAGACTATATTTCATCCACTCCACTATCACTCCCTGCCACTCTTACATGTATTCTAAAGTAAAATTCCCTAGTTTTAGAAAATGCTTCCTGTTGTGATCAAAGAAAACTGGTTATCTGTAGTCTTGGAAATAACGCCACTAACTCAGATCCAGGAAGACTCAGGAAAAACAGACTGCTTACTAGGAATCCATATAAGACTGTCCGATTCTAAAAAAAAAAAAAAAAAAGACAAGACTCCGATTCTAAGGTTCCATTAATTTTGCAAAAACAAAGAGGTGAAATCATAAACAAATAAGTAAGCAAGTACTGTAAATAAACAAATGAGCTAAAATTATTTTCTTTCCTTGTGAGAAGGGTCTATTACAGAGACTAAATCTGCTAAGCAGATAAGGCACTCAGCAAATTCCACTATCACAGACATCTCACTAAAAAAGAAACAATTTATAAGTTCTAGCTATCAGCACTCAGAACAATGGCCCACTAAAATGACAAATATCTCTGAATCTTTCATTTTGTTATAATTTCGTTTATCTTTTAGACCAATGTTTTAGCTAACCTTTATTTTTATTTTTATTTTTTTTTTGTAGAGACAGTCTCACTTTATCGCCCTGGGTAGAGTGCCGTGGCGTCACACTGCTCACAGCAACCTCCAGCTCTTGGGCTTAAGCGATTCTCTTGCCTCAGCCTCCCTAATAGCTGGGACCACAGCGCCTGGCTGTTTTTTTGTTTTTTTGCAGTTCGGCCGAAGGCCGGGCTTGAACCCACCACCTTCGGTATATGGGGCCGGCGCCCTACTCGCTGAACCACAGGAGCCGCCTGGCTCTTTGTTTTATTTTTAAAGAACTTGAGTATTTGTGAATGTGCTCTTCCATTTCCAGAAAAGGATGAAGGCTACTTTACAAAGTAAAAGAATATATGTATATATTCTTATATATGTGTGTACATATACAATGTAAAAGCCAAAGAATATATATAAAAATATATATAAAATATATCTATATGTGTGTATGTATACAAAGTAAAAGTAAAATAATATATATATAAAGGCAGAAAAATTAAAAATGCACAAACAAAAAAAACTTGCCTTAACTAGATTAACTAGCTAAGAATCTCAATTGAAACCTATTAAAACATGTCAAACAGGCCAAATTACTTACTTTTGGTAATAGCTTGAGTATTAACACAGTAATACAAAGATTTTACTATCATGGTTATTTGAAAATAATGTGACTGAGTATATGTGCACAACTAAACATATAATTTCTGAAAATATAAAAACACTGATGCCAATGACCTCTTTTATATGAAGGAAAAAACAGTGAAGTATTTCCCATCCTAATTATTTTTGCAATTTTAAAAATGTCTTTGTTATTTCACTTCTACACTGTTGGTGGGAATGCAAAACATTTTTTAAAAAGTTTTCTTCCCAGAAGTGTCCCCAAGTTTCTAATGGTTCATTTCATACTTCAGATCATTATTGCAGAGTTGATTTTGTGGCCAACAAGAGAAATACATGTATTGCACAACCCAAGAACATGTGGCCACTCAAATAGAGGAATAGATTGATCAGTTCCTCTTCAAAATTCAAGGATTAAGGAGGAAGAAGAGGTGATTCTGCAGAAGATGATTTAGAAGCTATTTCCTCTCCCCCCTAAAATGGGTAAAGTAAATGTAAGCAAAATCACCCACACAGTTTGGCTAACCTGGAGACAAGAGAACCACTAAATAGGCTTTGCATAAAACAGAATTATGTGCAAAGTTTTGTGTTGCATATCCACATATTCCCAGGGACGTATAGAGTTCATCAGACCCTAACCAAAACATTGGCCCTCTAGAAATGTCTGGATCTGTATTTGGAGATGTTCCAGATGGATGTAGGGTTGGAAAAGAGGAGCAGGAAGGATTCCCGAGATATTTAAGAGAACTGTTTTCACTTTATTTCATATAATTCATTCTGGAAGACAAAGGAATTCATTCTACAGATAAGAACATAAAGGCCAATTTCAGTGTTAACTTGTAAGTCATCATCCCTTTACCTTATGCATCATAGGGAAGAAATAAGTTGTTTGGTTTCTATATTTTTATCACTCAGTTATTTAATCACTTAATTATTAAAAAGCATTCAGCTACCTTAAAAATTTGACACGGCGTTAAGATCTATGAAAAGTTAGTTCAAATGGTAGTCTCTCCAGGAGTTTGCATGCTAAACACACATTTCCTCACCCATAACTGTTGCTACAAAGGAAAAGAAAACAAAAAGATCCAGAACTACATGCTCATAAATAAATATGGCTGTCAGAATGTTTGCTTTGTAATGCAAGTGCTTATTCAGAGCCTTGGACCAGGTAAGGTGGCAATGTTGCCTTTCTTCTAGTTGTTCTTGAAAGTCTGAATCATCTTCATCATTATCTGTTCACATTACTTCCAAAAAAGAAAGAAAAAGTGTGAGAAAAGAAAAATAATTTTAGAATAACAACCGCACAGTCACATTGTTATTTTATGACCATATGTTTCACAAAATTATCAAAGACAATTGAAGTTATAGAATTTGAAATATGTATAATATAAGCATTCCAGTATATAATTTTCAATCATTAAAGCATGTTAAATATTCCATTGGGTACATAAATCAGATTCATCGGTGGTATCCAGGCCATCTGTAGGAAAAAGGATTAAAAATATAACCACCTATGGGTTTTCCTAAGTGATTTGCTTTTATTTTAATACCTTATTTGGTATCAAACTAACATCTCATTTCCATAAGAGAAAAGTAGAATTTGGACCAGTTTATTTCTTAGATGATTTTAATATTTCTAAAATATCACAATATCATATTCAAGCTGAATTGAAAGTGTAGGCAGATGAACTAAGTTTTCAGCTGCAGCTTTAGAGTCGATGAAGACAAGAGTAATATTTACTCAGAATGTAGGAGGGAAAACTTGCTAAAATAAAGAGCTACCAAAGAGAAAGCCGAAGGAAAGTTTCAAATTCACAGTAAATTAGAAGTACCCTAACAAATCTAATCCCTACATCTATTAAAAGACACCTTTTAGAAGTTTTTTTTGTTCATGTTATTCTCTTTGGTATTACACTTGCCACCAAAAAAAAAAAAACCATTATGAATATAATTAAATATAAGATAGCAGAAAGCCTTGGGAATCTGTGAAACAAACACCATCGCCTTCTTTGCACGATCATATCTGGTTGCAGCAAAACCTAACAAGTCGTAAGAAGTTAGCTTCCCACCTAGAAGGGCAGAGAACATTGGCCAGTCATCTGAGATAGAGCCAGATGGCAAGGAAGAAGATCACTGGCAGTACGTAGTACCTGTGCTCTGAGTTGAGGTCTAAAGATGAAAATAAACACATGAGCGAAAAATAGTTGATTAAAAAGAAATCAAAGTATAGTGGATGAGACTCCCAATAATAATTGTCCATGGATCCCCATTGAGATTCCAATTACCATTTGGAGAACCATGGAGGAGTGAGTGCAACCTACTGAAGGATGTTTATTTCCTCATTGATTGTAATAAGCAGAGCTATTTTTTAGGTATAATATATTCAGAAAATATAGCACAAAATAAAAAATCTATAATTGATATCCTACTACTTTAAAACGTCTACTAACTCTAGTGTCTTTTTCTTTTTTTGATATATGATTTTCCTTTAGCTCTTACGGTAATATGAATACAATTATGTGAAAGTTTCCCAGTTATTATAAATATGGATCTTGTCCGTTGTGAATATACCTTGACATATTTTTCTATGAGAAGAGAAAAACCAACTATGCTTATGAAGTAGCTCTTCCTCAGTGAATCAGAGTTGTGGTAAAGATGGGCTTGGAGAGGCATAGTGGGTACAGATTACTTAAGGGGGGGGAACAGAGATCTAAAGATACATATCAGGAATTTCTGTTACATATTGAGAGATACAGCACCTTGAATCTCTATCACCAAGAATTCTTCTGTAACCACGTACTCTTTTCCCTTCATTTTTAAATTTTATTTCCATCAAGTAAGCATATGCAAATAGTTTAAATTTTAAAAGTATTAATATTTTCCATTATTTCTTCTGAAATTTATCTACACATTCGAAATGTATTTGTTGCAAATTCATCATTTGTACATTTCCAAATATTTTTCTGGTAACAATTATTAGTCCTTATGTGAATTTTTAGGACTTTCTATCATTATAACTGAGTGCATTCTCTACAGAACGAAATACTGTAATAAATGTCTTCTTCAGGATAGTGATTTTCCATCACATCATTCAAATACCTGTCAACAGTATTTTTCTTTGTTAGACATTTCTTTAAAAAGAAGACTGTTGAAATACATTGAAAAATACATAATTGCAGTTTTTTTCTTTCTCCATAGTTCCTTCCTTATGCTTGAATTTGAATAAATTATTTCCCAGTAAAATCTAAATTTTCAGGGAACATATACCAATGTAATTGGAAATCCATATGCAATTGAGTGAATTTTGGCAGAGCTGAAACTTACTTGCAAAAATATTTTATTTTCTCCTTTAGTTCTATGCACTAACCAACCCCAGCAAATGAACCTAAATATACTACCATACTCATAGGTCAAATCGCACTATGGATTATAGCTTTTTCATTTCATTTTGGCTGTGATTCATGTTTAATTATATTGAAACATAGTTTATAACATATTCTCTGATAATACACTATCCTGTTTTCCAACCGCTTATCATATTTTAATCCCATATCTATTGTCTAGCACTATTATCTGTGTTCTCCTCCCCCTCCCTTTTGAAAAATCATTTTGACATAGTATTCTGTGCATGATAAATTCTCACTTAAAATTTGCAGATCTTAACCTATAGACTTGGATGACTTTTATAAATATATATGATAACCAGTATACAGCCACGTAATCACCCTCCCAATAGAGATGTAGAATATTCCTTTCTCCCCAGAAAATTCCTCCCAGCCCCATTTCAGTTGATCCTAATGAGCAAAACACACAGTTAAAACATTTCAAAATGTTTATAAATCATTTTAATTTAGAGAAACAGAAAGACACTAAACACAGCATCACTTAACCCTTTCTGAAGTATTTCAGCAAAAGCTAATTTTAAAAGACCACTCTTTTCTTTTTTAAATATAAATATCATCGGACATCCATATGCGATGGAGAGAATTCTGGCAGAATTGAATATAAAAAGAAATTGGCTTCAAAAAACTTTTCCATTTGTGTGGAGAGTAGGTGAGAGGACAGTGGGAGCTTAGAAAACATTCATTATAGTTCAATATGTAGAGCAGCAGGGGAGGGAAATTAAAGCAGAGGAGTGAAGGAGAACAGTGGCAATATCGTTAAAATCAACGATACTCCTTCGTGGGAGTCGAAGCACCCAAGGGGAATAGAATCGTACAATGTGCTTTCTTCTTGATCTCACTGCACTCTGTGAGTAAATATAAAATGACAATGCAAATGTGCCATGAGAAACCGGAGGAAAAATAGGTAAGTAACTGATGGAAATGGAGCCACCTGCTGCATTGATAAAGGGGACTGTTCTCTGCTTCATGGTGACTTCAAGCCTATTTTACATAATAGCTTCTTCACACACCATGATAATAAATATCTTTAGTCCAAAGACAGTGAGAGTTTTCCAAAGAGCGCCAAAGAGTTTAATAAGTAAAAAGTAATAGAAATTGAATGAAAGAAGAAGCAATTGTTTGTTACCCAATGCTAGGTAGACATCGCACAAATTCTCACTTCTTCAGCCACAAATATTTAAAATTGGCAAACACATCGGGGGGAAATAACAAAGCAATGTGACAATTTGGCAAGCTCTTTTGCCTGAGGATTTAGGAAAACAGAAAAAGTGAGTAGCACATTAGGCGGTGGCAGTTTCTGCACAGAACTGTTATTATTTCCAAAGCAAGTCGGTTCACAGAAAACAAAGGAAGCAAACAAACAAAAGAAGCTACATGATGAACTTGTAAACATAAGGTGATTTTTGAACTGAAATATTGGGGCCACCCTGCATGATAGAAGACATATGTGAGATGAATTATACAAGAACCAACTCAAGCCATTATTCCAAATCAATCTGAGGCAAAGGAAACTTAAAAATTCATTACTCATTTTTGAGCAAACATGAAGTTCTCAGTTCTAACTGGGACCAGCAGTTGAATAGCCAACCTGGAGAACAGAGGAAAGACAGATTTTGTGATTTGGGCACCTCATTTGGAAGTGGGAAATAGGACTATTTAATGGAAATACATTTAGTAAACATTTCAGTCTAGTCTGATCAGATTTAAGATACTTAAAACTGCCAACTGGAAAATGAAAAATTTTGTTTTTAATAAAGCCATTCCCAGAATCAACTATGTATTATTCTATACAAGGAGTAACATAGCTTTTCTGTTCTGTTTAGAATGGTTTTCTTTGCATCATTGTATTTTCATTGTCTAGTACCAATCCTGACACATAATAGGTGATTAATAAGTTCTTAGTGAACAAATTAATACCATCAAGCTATATTCCACCATATTATTTTCCCATATGTTTCAGACAGGGGAAACAAAGAGGGTAGGAAAAGTGTCTTCTTAGGAAAATTCTGTTGTAACAACGGAAGTGGAAAGAGATGAGGAAATGTGCTAAAACATAAAAGTCCTACGATATGCATGGTTGCTATTAATCCTAGAAAAGAAGAATGGATTCTTTCATTGTCTTCACAAACATTCATTGAGTATTCTGCTGTGTGATTCTCCGTTTATTATATTCCACTATACAAAAAACATGCAAGATATGGCTCCCGTTCTTGAAAAATCCAACAGTCCAGCAGGGATGACAAGTGCATAATTATAATTCAACTTGAAAAATGCTATATTAGAACCACCTAAAATATTATGGCAGCTTAGAGGAGTTAGAATCTGAAATAAAAAATAGAACATACCCCTACATCTAAGCAAATCTATTCTAAGGAAAAAAAATATGTATATACATGTAAATATGTATGTATATATATTAGATAGTTTTCAGTTTTAAAGCAAGAATAGAAAAGGGGAAAGAACAAAAAGGAAAAATATATTGTGAATATCAGAAGTCTAAAAATAGGTTAGATTACTTTATGTTGTTCTTGAATAGTGAAAGAGAATTTTCTATTGTCTTAGAAATACACTTTATTTCTGAAAAGATATTTAGAGTGGTAAATATTAAAATAACTCCAAAGGCTCAGTGCCTGTTGCACAGTGGTTACAGCATCAGCCACATACACCAAGAAGGGAAGAGGACGTGGAAGGAAGGGGAGGGAGGAGGTTGAATGAAGAGAGGGCGCAAATGGGGGGACCATACCTATGGTGCATATTGCAAGTGTACATGTCAAATCTATTAAGAGTAGAGTATGTCTTAAAACAATAATTAAGTGAGGTGAAGGCTTAGTTGTCCAGTTTGATCTAATTCCAAATTGTATATAATATCAGTACATTGTACCCCATAACTGCATTAATGTTTACAGTTATGATTTAATTAATTAATTAAATAAATCAATAAATAAATAAATGAAAAGAAATGAGAATATCCCAAAACAAAAATAAAATACCTATTATAGGGTATATTGGTTCAATATCAATTCTTATTCATGGCCATAGACAAATATTTTCCTAGGATTATACTCAGAAGCTAAATTGCACATTCAAAATATTTTTAAATTTCTAATTTTGACATTCTACCAAATTGCCATTTTAATTTCCATTTCCCTGGTAATTTCCATTCCCTAGTAAGCTTAAGTGTTTTTTAATACACTTATTGTATAGTTGGATTTCTTCTTCAAACTGGTAATACGTAAGTTTCATCTATTTTTCTCTTTATTGGTATTTCACTATGGAAGTACAAGATATCTTTATATATTCTTAATATTAGTCTTCTATAGACAATTTCTCCCAGATCATTATTTTTTAGAACTTTGTCATGGTTTTCTTTCATTCTGCAGAAATGGTGTTATACCTTTTTGGGCCTTTTATTAAAATAAAATACTGATTTTTCCTGTTGAATTTTTTGTTCACAAGTGCTCTTATGTTGCATTTCTTCTGGTATACACACTGAATTATATATATAAACTAATTTTTCTATTTTTAAAAAATGATTTTTTGTACTTCTCTTTTATCTGTTATTGCTGTCAAATATTACTCCTTCTTATGATCTATGGTCTTTGTTTTCCTCAAAACTGGTCAATTTTGTTGTATTTGATTTCGCTTTTAAACAAATTCCTCTTTATCCCCTCCCCAAATTGTTCATGTACTTGTTCGATCCCCTCTAAATTTTAGGTTTTTTAGCAGGGCTTAGGTGATTCTGTGCTCAGGTGGTCATCTTGATCTAATTTCTATAAATTTTTAGAAAACCTTATTGAATACAAAATAGCTAATTGCCAAAAATATCAATCATCCATGCTGGGAGCTAACTGAATAGATCTATATTAAAGATTATAATTAAGAAAGGCAATTTTATGAGTCCTGGTCTTCCGCCAGGCAGATACAAGAACAGAATTAAATTTTCAAGGATTCAGGGAAACACTTAAGACAGAAAATATAAAGAGAGCAGGAAAAAGCTGGGAAAATGTGATACAAGTCTGATTCCAAATAAAAAAAGATAGGAAGAAAAAATGGATAGATACTTCCTCAATTGTATAAAATCTCATAAAACATTTGGAAAGACTCTCAGAGAGTCCTTGAGCAGTCAATCACAAGAGGATTTTTGCATCCCCAAAGAATGGGTCTGCCTTCATATCCCTGTAATGCCCAGTCATTACCAGGAGCAGCCCAGGAGACCGGAAATCTTTGCAAAACCATAGGGATGGATTTTCAAGATGCTGAAACTCTTCATCAGTTAAAATCTCTGTAGTTTGAGATCTGAGAGGCATATTCTTACAGCCACCGGGGCAAGGTATGTATTTTCCCTACTTCAAGAGAGTTATGTTTTTTGAACTTCACTTCATTCTATCAAGTATGTTTCCACTTATTTAGTACGTAACCTTCAGAATGGCAGGCATTGTGCCTTTTTTATATTTTGAACAGTACCTGCAGGATTTTGGTTACTGATTTTATTGTTAAAAACATGGAGAATTACAAATTTCACTGTAATTTTATTCTGGGCACTTTATTCAATTGAAATATTGGCAGCAGTAAAGTGCCAATTTTGTTTGTTATTTATAAATGTTAGGAGAATCAAAGGGATTTTTAAATCTCTCCAAGTGCTGAACAGATATAATCTTTTCACCTAATTCAGTTCAATGTAAGTGAAATAAGGATCAATAAATAAACAAATTACAAATGGAAAACAGCATATTGGCCAAGAAAACTAATGATTAGCAGCTTTTCTAAAATTTCTGAACACTACATAGACTGTTCTTGTGAATATCTCCATCAAATTTTTCTGTATCGAAAAATTGGGGGGCAGGTCTTTTATTGCTTTACCATTTCTAGTTTTTTCTTTCCCTAATGACCATATTTCTAATTTAATTATAAGGTATAATTAAGTTCACAAACTCATCCTAGAAGAAAAAGTGCTATATACCTCACTGTTGAATATCATTTGGTCACCTTTGAAGTACTTCTTGTGGCCATCTGATGCCCAGCAATGAGGTATATAGCACTTTTCTAGGAAAAGCTTATGACTTCATTGTCAGACCTCATATGACAACTGCTCTGATAGCCATTTCAGAAAAAGTTCCAAAGTTGCTTTGAAGGGTGGATTAGGCGCTGGCATTGGTGCACAGCTTCCCAAGGGGAGCGCCTTGAAGGTGACTACAGTGATATTCAGCAATGAGTTGAGCAGCCCTTTTGTAAGGACGAGTGCACAAACTTAATTGTCAGGTCTCATATGTACACTTAATTCATTTCATTTTGCAATTCCAGTCAAGGCTTAATTTCCTCTTATTGTTTTGTTCTTTTCTAAAACTGCAATAAATTTCAGGTTTTTAGTATTATAATTTTCTGTAATAAATTTGATATTCAGGGAACAGTCTGCTCAACAGGGGAGAGAGGAAGGCAATTTCCTCTCTTCTTAGTTCATGACATGTTGGCTTTTCAACCCCAAATAGCACAGAAGGTTTTTGTTTCATTTTTTTTTCTCACAGCACAGACTGAAAATCCACATTTCATTACAATCACTTTTCTCTTCACTCCTGTCTCTTTTGGATGTCTAGACAATGTGAAGAAATCTTACATATATTTTGTTATTTCTCACTGAGTGTAACTCACTAAACAAATTCTACTCTTCACACAGCCACATATTTGTTGAAATTATATATTTTTTCTTTTGCTTAACTCTTGTTTATAATTTAAATTAGTATGAACATATTCACAAAAATATTGCAGCTGAGCACATAGCAGGCCACGCTATGCATGTTGTATTAAAAATATTAACATGTGGATATCTTTTCCTCTCGCTCTTCATAAAAATACTAAATTACAATTTATATGGCATAAGCTGTTCTGATTACTCACTCAAGTATATTTAGTCTTATAGTAGGTAGTATTTCTTAATTTTAAAAGTAATGTACATTCATTAAGCAAATCAGAAAACAAAAAAATCATAGGCTGATATACACGTCAGAAGAAATGAAAATAACTAGATGCTAAATATATGCATGCGCATACTGAATTTATAGTATATATGTTATCTATAACTATAGTCATAAGTTTAAATACATATTTATATATAACAATTATATACACAATTGATGCTTAAACAACATGGGAGTTAGAGGTGCCCAACTCCTGTACAGTCAAAACTCTAAGTTAACTTTTGGTCTCACAAAAATTTAACTACTAATACCCTTCTGTTGACGAGAATCCTTACCAATAACATAAGCAGTCAATCGACACGTATTTTGCATAATACAGATATCATATGCTGCATTCTCACAATAAAGTAAGTCAAGGAAAGGAAAATGTTAATCGAAATCATAAGGAAGAAGAAATATACTATACATTAAGTGGAAATGATTCATCATAAAGGTCTTTGTCCTTGTCTTCACGTTGAGTGGGGTGAGGTGGAGGAGGAAGCACCGGAGTCGGTCTTGAAGTCTCAGGGTGGAAGAGAAGGAAATCCATGTCTAAGTGGATCCAAACTCATGCTGTTCAAGGGTCAACTGTAATTGCAATCATACTTTTAAGCATTACATTATAGGTTTTGACATCTAGGCATTTATATATGCATGTATGCATACTCTCAACGTAACTGCAATCCTGCTAGTAATTTCACTTCCTACAGATTGAATTGTAAGGACTTGGAGCAGATGTAAAGGAATCTAAGCTGAGCTTGTATGTCTTACTCCTGCGTGGCCTTGTGAATGGCCCACTAGTATTGCTTACATCGTTCTTTTTGGCTGCCAGTCATTAAGAACACTATCTTGAAGGAATTAAGGGTCTCTACGATTTTTGCTCAAGATCCTGCATTTTGTCGCTTAACATCCAAAAGAAATTAACATGTAGAAAGCAATTTCACAAGGATTCTGTCATTAAGTTTGTCTGGAAGTATTGAGACAAAGATCTTCTCACCAAGCTGAAGAAAGCCTGTAAAAATATTTCATAAAATGTGAACCCCAAACTTGAAAAAGACCATTATGCTCCCAGAAAGTCTCAACCTAGAACACCAGGCATCTCAGAGTCATCATAGTGAAGGACTAAGAGGGAGCTTAGATGTCAAATGAGCTAAATCTTGAATGTGGACAAACCCTGGGATGACCCTTTCTTTGATCAGAGGTTACATGCTGGAGCTCCTATTTTACACATAGACAGGTTTGTTTGGTAGGACTTTTTTTCTTTTTCAAGAAACATTGAATTATTTGATGAGATTTAAATATTTAAAGGCAAAAATATGAGAAAAATGATATCTAACTTCTATGGACCCAAATTCTAAAATATGCTTTGAATTGAATAGTAGCTGCCAACTTTAGAAAAGATATACCCTCTGAGTGCACAGCTCTCCCTTCCCCTAGCCCATGTGACTCAGTTGTACCACCTGTTAAACCACTGCAGACATCTGTGCTTATGACAAGACACTATTTAGAGTGACTTCCCTTCCAGAGGACATTAAGTAAATACAAATTTAAGAAGGAAATTAAGTTTCCTGTAATATGACTCAGAACCTTCCTAATGTTCTATATCATCAAGTTATTCCTCCACTATTTTCTTGGTGATGGGATTCTTGTTCTCTTCTGAAGTGTTCCAAGACTGAAACCATTACAATGTACTTTGTGTTTGTTCAATACAATATGGTTTCGTTGGGGGGTATCTAAATTCCTTTTACAGAAGAGCCTGTTATGCTTTGCTAAATGATGCCCCAAATCATGCCTATCCTTAAGGAGTAAGAAGAAGTTTCCTGATTTTCATTTGATTACAAGTAAGAAAATCTAGCGTCTTTGTGGATGATTGTTTATCATTTCAAGTACTTAATGCTCAAACTATTAGTTTCTCAATGTTCTTATTATACATGTAGCAAATGTCCAGTCTCTTACCAAGAAGCACAGTGAATCCTAGTACTCCATGTCTCTGTTGTTTTGTGCTCCTTTGGTGACCCTGGGGTCCGGTTATCAGAATCTTCCCTCTTGAGAGTTGGTGCGAATTGACTATCAGAGCTTGTTCCTACTCTCTTCAGCTTTCTCCCATCATGAAGGCAAAAATACCCATCTCTTGCAACTAGGACTGACCTTATGACATCATTCCAGCCAGTGGTTTTAAGCAGAGCTTTTTGGTTGAGGCTTTTAAAAATTTCAGAACTGCCACAACATTTAAAGTGAAAATGACTATTACAGTGAGCCTTGGCATGAATGTGGAGCAATGGGAGCTCTCAGACAATATCCGTGGGACTTCAAATGCATAAAGCTTCTTTGGAAAGTTGGCACCATCTCCTAATGTTTAGCACATCCTGTAAATTTTTCAATCCCATTGGAAATGAATACGTATGCTCACCAAAACAAAAACACACAAGAATACTTACAGCACAGTTCACAGACCAATACAGGAAACAGCCCAAATGTTCAACAGCAAAATGTGTAAACAGTGAATGATGGCAAAATAAAATACTATATTACAATGAGAATGAACAAGATACAATTGCCAAAAGGATGAATATTATGACTGTACCATTTAGCAAAACGGTCAACCATAAAAGAATACTTAATGTGCAATTTCATTTACATAAAGTTCAAAAGCTGAAACAACTAACTTGATGTATTTAGAAGCCAAGACAGTCGTTCCCACTGTCTGGAACGGCACAGGGCTTCTTAGTCCAGGGTTGTTTCAATCTTCATCTGGGTATTGGTAACACAGGTGTGTTCAACCTATGGGCATTCAACTAGCTGTGTAATCAAGACTGGCATGTACACATATCAAACAATAGGGAGAACTCAGCCAACACAAGTCCTACAACCTTTCCAGCTGAAGCACAGAAGTGTTATGGATGTACAACAGTCTTATGGAATCCATGAGGAAAACACCTATAATGTAGCAAGACAGAAAGTGCCTCTATCCTTAACGGCATCTTTGATTAGCTGAGCCCCAGCCCTTATTTACAGAATTCTCGCTGCTGCCTGAGACATGAACAATTTACATGTTTTGCATGCTGTTTGTTAGATTTTTCTCTTGCCTACTGTCAAATTCAATTCCGCGCTAAGGCACATTTGTTAGCCATTTCCCTTCGTTTTAGCAGTCCCCAGCACATGTGAATTCAATCCAAATCATTAGCGTTGTCCAGTTTTGGTAATCCAAGAAAATCTATTTATTTTAGGGGAATCAGTTTTCCAGTTAAATGATCATCAGTCTTAATAGAAAACACAAAAATTGAACTACATTTTGTGTCATCTCTAAGTACCACTGTGTTTAGCATTAAAGAGCTACATGTGATTTCTGGTTACTCTAAGCAGCTATTGAAAACCTTCAGTTTGAAAATGGCATGAATGTATCACTATGTGTCTTTAATTCAACAGGGACTAGAGACAATCTGGTTAAATGTCTTCTCAGAGTTGACTTTTGTCCGGTGGACCTCAAAAAGCCTCAATCAGAAATTCTCACTGTTATGGGCCGGGCAAGAGCACAGTGGCATCATCATAGCTCACTAGACCTCGAAATCCTCAGCCTCCCAAGGAGCTGGGGCTATAGGTACGCGGTATCAAGGCTGGCTAATTTTTCTATTTTTGGAAGAGAGAGAGTCTTGCTCTTGCTCAGGCTGGTCATGAATAGACCTTTGATACTGCTTTTCTTGCTAGTGAAAAATGCTCTTTTTCTCATTCACAGATTATGTTTTTTTAATTAATTTTTCATACTTTGCCCTCTGGAAGTAGATTTTGGTAATTAAATATGGGTATACTAAGAATTAGTAGTCAGTGTATATCTCATTCACGGCCCTTAAAAATTGTAATTATCTGATGCATGATATAGAATACATTTCAGTAACTGCCAGACTGTTATTAATAAAAGGCCTGGGCTGTCACAGATTACAGTATAATTATGTCTTAATTCTAGAAGCACAAGTCTAAATCTTAAATATTATTTAAGGAAAAAATGAATGCAGAATAAGGCATTCTCTTACATAAGAGAAAAAGTAGCAGGTATTTTTTAGCTAAGTATTTAAAAGAAATTATTGAGGAAGTCATTCAGCTTCATACATTCTGAGAACACATACAATAAAAAAAAATTATTACTGTGGAAACAAGCAGTGTATAGCTCAAGTAGTACCCCAAAATACCATCTGTTTCTTACTTTATATTCAAGTTTTATACTAAACTTGTGAAAAAATAAGTAAGTGATTTCTAGGAATTCTAGAAGGGTTAGTAATTTAAAAATGCAAAACAAAATAATGTATTATTTCAAAATAATGTTTTTAAATATATTTTTTAGTATTATTCTAAACATGTGATTATTTTTCTGTTTCTAAACTTGATGCTTGAGCCAAAATGTACTGCCTAGTCAATGTTAGTAAGTTTTATCCTTTTCAATTTTTAAAATAGTTCATGAATAGGTTGTTCACAAAATCTTATTATGCCATGTCCATAGGAAATATCCCATGCATATCTAATTTCAAAGGAATAAAGGCATAACTTTAATGACACATGAATATTGTTTGAGAGCATAAACTGAAAGCATGATATACAAGTAGATTCTTAGCAAGGCTTTTAGAACACTAGTAGAAATCATTGCAACAAGTTTCTGGTCTAAAATTATTATATTAATTCATAATTTTTTCCTAGAACTCTTTGCATGCAGATTTTTGCTAGTGGCTTAAA
This sequence comes from Arctocebus calabarensis, assembly GCA_963573935.1. Classification (NCBI taxonomy): domain Eukaryota; kingdom Metazoa; phylum Chordata; class Mammalia; order Primates; family Lorisidae; genus Arctocebus; species Arctocebus calabarensis. The sequence goes on from CAUYON010001741.1 coordinate 30,971, forward strand.
AGATAGAGTACATTGTTTGAGGGGGGTAAATGGCCATCTTGGAGCTGCTACTCAGAGTACAAAAAGTTTACAAACCTGCCAACTCAGCATTGGTTGTTATAGAGTGAATGTAAATGAGACATCCAAAGCCTATCTACTTTTTCTGCATGAAAATATTTGCAATAGAGACTTTCAGTAGAGAAGCTGACTAGTGTATCCAAGTAAAACGAAATGTATGCACAGTGTTTTACTGCATTATATGGTAATCTCTCCACAAAAATAAAAAAGATCTGCAATAGAAGAAATCACAGTTTTTGAAAGTTTTCTTTAATTATATGCCTTATGTCATTTTTATGTTTCCCACATTATAAAGCAGCCTATATATTACAAACAATGTATACTTCAAACTTGTGAGTAAATATAGTCAGTTCTACAAATTCCATTTTACAGTAGTAATAAATGCCTCCAAGATTCATAGAGTATGTATGGAGTAAGTAAACCCCAAAGAAGTCACTTAAAATCCTATATTCAAACCTATATTTTTAAAAGACTGTAGTTGCCTATTAATATTCTTATCTTAATTTGATTTTTTTTTTTTTGCTTTAGGAAATTGAATGTGAGATTATATGGTCTTCAGAGCTTTTTCTTCTTGGCCAGAACTACCATCATCTACAGCACACATACAAAAATTAACTCCCAGTACCATCTGTAAGAAAGCAGCTTAGGGAGAACTAAAAAGTTTTAATTTCCCAAAACCACTATCAAACTGCAGCTGTAGGAGAAACCCTGAACTTTTGTAAAGCTACTCAGCTTGCTCTGGTTTCTAGGCATTGGCATAACCTGCTATTCAAGGGAGGTGAACGTGGTATCACGAACGTGAGGCTGCCTTTTACGGCTCTCTCCTGCCTTTAAGCAAGATTAAGAATCAACACACTGCCATAGATGCTAAGAAATGTAATAGACGGGCATAGCCACATGGTGCTTCATCCTAGAGTCTGCATACTTATGCTAAGAATTACCAACCAACAATATGTGGGAGTTCACTGTGTAATTTAATTTTAAAGGATATTTAACAGAGAGTTGCTTCTGATTCTCTCTTGTGCCTCTGTTGCCATGACTGGTAGAAGTTACCACTAAAATAACTCCACCCACCTTTCATTACTTCAATAGTATTTTGAAATCACTCCCTATATTGGTTTGCTAGGACTGTTGTAATTAAATACCACATTCTGAGTGACTTAAATAATAAAAATGTATTTTCTCATATTTCTGGAGGTAGAAGTCCAAGATCAAGGTTTGGACAGGTTTGGTTTCTTCTTTTTTCTTTGTGTTGGAGATGGATGACTTCTTGCTCTGTCCTGACATGGTTGGCCCTCTATGTGTGTGTATTTTTGGTATACATTTTTGTGTGTGTCCTAATCTACTCTAATTGTGAGGATACCAGTCACATTGTATTAGGGTCTACCCTAATAGCCTTATTTTAACTTAATCTCTTCTTTACTGGCTCAACCTCCAAACATAGTCTCATTCTGAGGTACTAGAAGTCAGGGCTTCAACATATGAATTTGAGAAGACACAATTCAAGGCACAACATGCCCAATTTTATCTTCAAACCACTTTTCTACAAAAATATTTCTATTTCTGTTAATTATGTTCCTGGCCACATCATTTTGCTGAATATCTTTCAAGGAATCCACTATCTCCAGAGAGATGTCTAAATGTATAGCCTAACATTCATGTCCTTTTATTTTCCAGGCAACTATTCCAACCCCAACACAACTTTTACATTACGATCTTCCAGAAAACTAAAAGTATGGATCTTGCCTCTACCCAGGAAGAAACATTCTACCTTCATGATTTTGCTTACCTCTGCTCCTAACTCCACTGCTAAGTCCTAGACCAAACATTCCTTAATCCTTCTTTGTAGACAACATCTATTGACTCTTGAGGAACATCAAGCCCTCACAGCTTTTGCTAACAGTTTTCTGTATCTGTAATTCTGCTCAAAATATTAGAGGATTTCTGAACTTCTCTATCTTCTTTCTTAAGGCATGCAGCTATGGTGAGCTGACCACAAACTTTCTGTCACATAGGGGTCCAGGATCCAAACCTGGCCAATGACTGTATTCCAACCCCCAAGGCATCATTAGAGAACATGCTTTATCTTACTATTTCTGGTAGAATACCAGGGAAAGAGAATCTTGTTTTTGTTGTTGTTGTGTTAGAGCTGTTAAGTCTGTAACAATAAAGCAAGGGCTATTAGCACTTTCTCATCCAGAATGATAAATAAAAACAATACCTGGGAAACAGTTTATTTAATTTGTAAAACGTCAGTAATTCAGAGCAATTTTAAGTGCCACCAAAGGAATATGTTATTTATAAAGCTATGACCAACAGCAAACTTCTCATCAGAACAATAGAGGCAAAGGCGCTACATCATTAAAGTTCTAACAAAAAGTAACTGTCTACTTAGAATTCTATACCAAGCTAAAGCAAGAATAAGGGATGAAAGTAAGAACTTGTCATATACATAATAGCCAAGATAATTTACTACCTGCAAATCCAAAAGGAAGAACCTAACAATTGTGCTTTATCCAGAAGAAATGATCCACAAGTTAAAGGAACGAACAGAAGACAAAATAGTGGGAAAAAATTGAATTCAGTAAAATATGTTCAGAAGTCTAATGGATGTGTAATTAAAATTATATCTATTAATAGTAGATAAGGTGGTTATGGATGAGGCAGGGAGTCAGTGTGCTTGCACTTAATTGGCACAATGTAAAGGCATATGGCACACCTCTTAGGTGTGGGACACAACTACAAGAGAGACCTTGCCTAACGAAGACAAACATTGTAACCTAGTTATCTGTACTCTTATGTTACATGAGAATTTATTATGTTATGTTGTCTGAAATTAAATGAGAAAAAAGAACTAAAAGGCAAAGATGCTGATATTCCATCCTGGGGTCAGCAAAACACTGTTTTCCCAATCCTCGGAAATGTTTTTTCTGTTTGTATACTTTTATTGATAAGATGTTCTCCCAATTTTGCAAATAAGTAAGAGATCTTATTTTCCTTAAAAAAAAAAAAAGTAGCATCTAGTTCCTGAGACATGGACCCTTCATAGTATAGCTGCCTCCTATTTCCTTGAATATTATTTTTTAAAAGATGTTTTGCTGAATCCAGTAGCTTCTCACCAACTCTCAATTGAACAAGGGGAGCATTTGCTCACAGAAGTATTTTGGCTGAAAGAAGGAAGGCCTAGGGCGGTGCCTGTGGCTCAGTGAGTAGGCACTGGCCCCATATGCCGGAGGTGGAGGGTTCAAACCCAGCCCTGGCAAAGAAAGAGAGAGAGAGAGAGAAAGAAAAGAAGGCAGGCCTGTATGGCAACTCAACAAATAAGACAGCTGAGTTGCATGGATTGATTTGTGTTAATCCTTCTGAGTAATGGGAGGGACATGTGCCCTAAGTTTTGCTGAAGGAACAAATTCAGGGTGTTCCTCTTGCTGAGAGGGGTTATTGTCTAGTTGCATCTAGCAAGAAAACAAATGAGGAAAAGGGACCAGAGGTCGTTAATGATTTGATCAAAGTAATCCCACTCTTTATCTTTTTTTCTTTAAATTTCAGATTGATGTGAGGGTATAAATGATTAGATTACAGTGTTTGCATTTGTGAGGTAAGGCCCCCTCTACTTTTTATCTTGCACCCAAGTCTCAGTATAAAATGGTAACCAGTACTAAAACTGAACACAGAGGTAAAAATACAATAAAATAAATAAAATACAATATTCCGAGGTGTTATTTTATGCACAAATATGATAGAGAAAATAAATAATAATCACCATATTACTAAAATGCACTGTTAACTATGCATCAAATAATTAATACATTGCTGATGCAAATGTAAACTGATACAACCACTTGGAAAACATCATTTGGCAACTTCTACTCACACTGAACATAGGCATATCATATGATCTAGAATTTTTCAGGTATATACCTGACAGAAATATGTACCTTTTTAATCAGAAAAATGCATAAATCATAGTGATAGCAGAACTGTTAATAACCAAAAACTGGAAATAAGCCTAATATCCAGCCACAGTCAAAAGGATAAATAAATCATGATGTTTTCGTAGAATAGACTATTACACATAACTGAGAATAAATAAACTAATATTAAACACAATATGTAGATGAATCTCACAGATCATTTCTCAGGTTCCTGGTGCTGTTCTAAACACAGGATATAGGCCTGAGCAAGTGAGATAACATTCCCTCCTTAGCAGCACTTATATTTTAGTGAAGGGAGGACAAAGCAAATAAATGAGTGAGATATAATAGTAAACTAAATCAAAACATTTCTATGAATAAACATATCAGGTGAAAGGGGGTGGAACGTGCCAGACGAAAAGAGAATCTATAATAATGTGGCCAGAGAAAAAAATTCACTGAGAAGGGGACATTATAAAAAGAAGTGAAGTTTGAATTTAAAACTAAAAATACCAGATAGAATAAGCAGCAAGTACAAAAGTTATGAATTGGTAGACAGTGAGCTGGGCAAATGCAATAGACAATAGGAAGGTTCATGTAGGCTGAGCAGAGGAAGAAGGGAGGGAGATGAGGGATTGTAAAATTGAAAATCAAATCAAGTGGGGCCTGGTAAAGGGAGTTGCTGAGAGAAAGCGTATGCAGAGTGAGAAATGAGATATGACTCTAAGGATTTCAGTCTAGAAAAATGGGAAATGGAGTTGCCATTACCTGAGATAAGAAATTCTGTGGGAACCACAATTATATAAGTAATAACACTAAATATAAATAGATTAAATTCAAGTGTTAAAAGAAAGGGTTAAGGGATCTATTCATTTGACACATAGCAATATAATACTCTTATGTGAATATGTATGTATTTCTTTAATGAAATAATGTTTGATAAAGAAAGCCTTTCTTTCTTCTAAATATCAAGTTTCTTGCAACTTTCTAGGAAGTTCACTTGAGGTAAAGAAACATTTTATAACTCTTTAATGTATGCAAAAATGCAGTATATCTACTAAGGAAACAGGAAGAGTTTAAAGGAAATGTAGAGCAGATATCTTTCTGCTCATTTTGATATGGTATATATACATTTAAAATACTATAAATAACTTGACTTTATTTTTCATAAATTTCAAGTCAGTAAGTTCTCTGTAAATGTTAGATAATGGCCTTATTAATACTATTATTGTTGTGTGTAGGTATGCCAGCTTAGTTTCCTTAAACATGCTAAAATGGCAACATTTTATTTTATTATTATACTTAAATTCAGTATCAAATTTTAAGAAATAGTCCCCAGATTCTTTCCATACCAAGAGTAAACCTGATTGTTTTAGATTTAATGAGATGAACAGTATAAGGAAAGAGATTTTAAAACAATGGAATTAAGAACCCTTAGGTTATTTTTCTTGTTTTGGGGGGGGACTCAAGATAATTTTGTTAATTTTGTTTCTCAGTTCATGACACAGTAGCAAGAGTCCTTCAAAGACCCTTTTTAAAAATTCTCCATTCCCCACTCTCAGTCTTCTTCCCTCTCTCTAGATAATCATTTTATTTGTGATTTGTGTCCCATTACATATTTTCTATGTATCTCATATTGTTGTTTTTTCCTCTGTGTGTATTTCTACTTTACATAAATGTAAAATAGAAATTGTACCACAGAGCTCATCTATTCTGTATTTTCTCACTCATAACTCTGTTTAAAATCTTTTCAGGTTTCTGGGGGTATGAACTTCCTTGCTTTTAACCATTTCTTAGTATTTATTACACACACAGTAAAGACCCCACCCATATCAACTCATGCCTGTGAAATTCCAAATGCACATGGCCCCATTTTATTGCCTGAAGCTTTCTTTGTCCTCCAGAGACCACATCGCTATCCACATCATAACCAAAGAGCTAAGGAGAAAAATGCTTTCTTTCTTTACTTTATGCCACTGGGGAGAAATCCTCAATCAATAACTGACCTTCACTGTTATATAACTTCTCCAGATGTGTTTCCTCTTGACTGTGTGGTATTCTAGGTCAGCCTCCAAAGTTTCCCCTGGTAAGTGAGCTCTAGTAACTCATTGTTGAATTTACAATAAAGACTTAATTGGCTGCTACTTTCCATTTCGTCACATACTTCTGCACATCCCAATAACATATCTTTGTCAAATGGTTTGGTTCTAGGTGATCTTAAACTAAGAGAGGGTTCCACTTTACTAACCTATTACCTCAACATTGATCTCCAGATTATTTCCTATTCATCACACTACAGTAAGCATCTTTACCTAAATCCCCTCATGACATGAGACATAATTTCCATAGGTTGCATGCAGTGCCAAGATTGTCAGGTCCTTTGACTCATATATAATTTGACTGAGTACTGCTAAATTCCTCTCCAAAATGATGCAGGTGACTCTGGATCCTACCATCTCATCTCCATTTGACAAGTGTTATAGACTTATTGGTGCATTAGTTTGAATTTTTGTAATTACTAACAAATTTAGAATCTCTTCACAAGCTTTGAGCCTCCTGTTCTATGAATTTTATGTATGGATCCTTTGCCTATTTTTCTAATTATATTCCATTCAGAATTTTTTAAATTCTAAAAATCAATTGCTTATCAAATTTAGATATGTAAAATCTGCCAATCTGTCATCTGTTTAACTTCACGGACGGTAATATATTTTGAACATAAGTCCTTAATTTTTATCAATTATTTAGTTGATCTATTATTCTCTCTGTAATATATGTGTTGAGTGTGTTGTTTAAGAAGTCTCTTGCTACTCCTAAACTATAAAGACGCCCTCCTACATTATTCTCTATTACCTTAGAGGTTTACCCTTTACATTTATTTCTTTAGTTCTTCTGAAAGTCACCCTGTTTGTGACTCTAAGAGGTTCCTGAGTATTTGTTAACTTACATCTACACAGATTAGTCAGCTTCATGTTATTAGAGGATAAGTGCAAAAACAAAAGAAATGGGAATTAACAGCAGCAGCAAAATCGGTCTTTAATACTTCATTGAGAACATTATCTGAATTACCCCTTTTCTCTGAAGGCCACCGTTTTGAGTTTTAGTTTTTCCAGAATGACTGTCTGGTTTCCCTGGTTTTTCCCTCTACTGTTGGGAGAATTACTCCTTTGAGGAAAAGAGCATTTTTCTCCTCTGGCAAATTTGGGGATTCTGGATTGGATATTTTAACTATTTTTTGTCTAATGCCTCAAATGCAGCAACTAGATTTCCTTGCATTCTTCCTTGGGACTGAAGGAAACCATGTCCACATGGAGAAAATGAGCCCTGCTCATGCTCTGTGGGTCAATCCATCAGACCAGCTGGAATCTGGAGGCCCCCAGAGACCGCAATATCCCTGTGTGCCTGTACTGCTACATTTTTCAGGCCTCTCATGTCTCCTCAACTTTTAAACACACAGTTCCAATGACTGGAAAAACAGACACAGCCTCCTGAGCTGTCTGTTCATCTTGACTTCATGGAGTTTACCTCAGCCTGTTTCTTTCTGCTAAGATAAACAAAATACTTTTCAAAGATTAGTTATGGAAAGTTAGAATTTCATTTTAAACTTCCCACCAGAATTCAAGACAGACCAACCAAATAGATAATAAACAAAAGCCATGAGCTATTATTAAAAATTAAGGATAGTGTAGGCTGATTAATTTGGACGTTTTTATTCTTTTAATAATATAAATGTCTATAAAACAAATAAGAACATAGAAAGTTTAAATTATGGAATTACTTTTAAGTGCTGGTTGGATTCTCAGACCTCATCTACTCAAATCCATCAAGTTGGGGTGTGATAGTGACAATTACCCAGGGGATTTTCGAGATCTCTAACCACCAATATCAGATATTCTGATTTAGTGGGGGTGGGGGTTGTTGGGGACTGGAGCTATTCATTATTCGGATTTGTTTATCTAGTCAAACCACCTATCATAAAAAATGAAAAAAAAAAAAACTAGCAATGAAATGCAGCTTATAGCAAGCCTGAATAGTGCCTATGTAAAATTTGTTTTCTCTTTCTTCCTAACTAACAGGTAAGACATCTCATATCTCATCCTCTCACATGTAGGGGTCATGATGTGACACAATTTTAGTCAATAAGTTGTAAAAGAGTCGTCAAGAAGCCTATGGGAAGTTTCTGAAAAAAAATCTGTGAAACATGATACATTTTGTCTTGGTAGGCTAATTTTCTTCCCCTTACTATATATTTTCTTTTACCTTTTACCATGTACTTTTTCCTCTTTTACTGCCTGTAACATAAACATGATGGTGGTAGACCTAGCACCCATCAAATGAGCATGAACAAGCCATAAATACCAAGGGAGAACCAAGGAGAGAGACAGAAGGAGGTTTAGTGTCTGGTGACTTCACAGTGTTTCTATAACACTCACCCTGGACAGCCCACTAGCAGATTCTATTATATCAGAACAAGAGATAATCACAATTTCTCATAAGTATAAACACTTAGAATTTTAACCAAGCATGTAGGTGCATTTGTATCTGTGTGTATACATTTACACATGAACAGATACATAAATACACTATCAGTGGACCAAAGCAAGGACAAAAGATGCCATTAAACACAAAACATGAATTTCCAGGGCCCATTTTCTAGGAATGTTGAGACAGAGGTCAATATGAAATACTCTGAATTGGTGAAAACTCTGGTAGTTACATTTAATACCAATACAATGCAAAAGTGAGAAGTTCAAGGGTGAAATTGATACATGGTTTACATAAAGTCATCAGGATGCTGTTCTTTCTTTTCTGTTTATGAGTTCTACTTTCCACCATCCTTTGTCACGCAGCTCTTCTGAAGATCAAAGATGGCAACCAGCATCTTTGCACTTACTTCTACTAACTTAAAAATCCAAAAAAGAAAACATGCTTCTTCCCCTTTCAATGGTTACAAATAGAAACCTTTGACAAAATTTAATTGGTCTCAATGAGGCCATATTTACATTTCTGAACAAATAGGTCTGGCCAATTATAAAAAGTAATCTGATTGGCTAGAACTAGTCACATTCCACCACTGGAGTTAAAGGGTTGAATTGGCTTTACCTGACACACACACTGAGATCATGTAAGAGGTTGTTTCACAAATAAAAGCAGAATGTTTTTATGATGAAGTAGGCAGTGGGAAGTGGATTGACACTGGGGATATTAAAACACATGGATGTCCATCACAACACATCTTAATCATTCTGTGATAAGCTCAAGGTAAATAAGAAGGAATGGTCATAGACCATTTAGCTCAGCAAGGTTCCATCCATTGCCTCTTCTCAAATGGCACTGGCCCTTAAAATTTTTGCATTCTATATCCAGTATATCATTTATAACTACAAGTTTATATTATATTATATTTAATTGATTAGGATGAATTATCAACAGATGCATCAGAAATGCTAGACCATATATTACAGAAGAGACATACATTTCCCAGTATACTTTTCAATATGATGATCTCATAGACTTCTTATATAATTAAGGGTAAGAGATCAATTAAAGACTCTAAAATACTGTGTTAAAATTACACATATGTGTGTGTATCCAAATGTAATAATATATGTAAATGGAAAAAATAGCCAGGCATTGTAGGGGGTTCCTGTAGTCTCAGGTGCTCAGGAGGCTGAGGCAAGAGAATTGCTTGAGCCAAGAGTTTGAGGTTGCTGTGAGATAGGATGCCATGGATGCTCTAGCAAGGGCAACAGAGTGAGACTCTGTCTCAAAAAAAAAAAAATTAAATATGCTATGCTGACTGGACCCTTGTGTTTGTGGGTAGGGGCTCCCATTACCAATATCAGAATACTAAGAAGTCAATTGATAAGTTGGTGAACACAGATGGTCAGATAAGATAGTCAGAGCTAAGATAGATGATCTTAATGGAATATAATTACTAAGTTGCAGAAGCAAGCTCAGTTGGCCTTTTTCAAAATAAGATTTTACCAGCTAATTCAAGTAAAATATTCATGCTCCAAATCTGAGACTTCTCTCCTTGTGTGATGCTAGACACACTTAAAAATTCCTATTATCAGGCAGCACCCGTAGCTGAGTGGGTAGGCACCAGCCACATACACCGAGGCTTGTGGATTCAAACCTGGCCCAGGCTAGCTAAAGCAATTTTTGAAAATTTTGCCTATTTTTAGTAGAGACAGGGTCTTGATATTGCTCTGGCTGGTCTTGAACTTTTAAGCCCAAGCAATCCCCCCTCCTCAACCTCCCAGAGTGCTAGGATTCCAGGTGTGAGCCACCACACCTGGTCAGCATATATAATTCTTTAGTAAAACATAAATTGTATCTAGCTTATAGATCATTCTCTTATGAATCACAGGATCTCAAAGTTGGTGGATACGTAAAGGACATTCAGTTAACTGTTCATCTGGTGCTGATATTTCCTCTATAAAATAGTTGACAAGTGTCCTCCATTTTTCCTTGAGCATCTCAAGTAATCAGAAACTCATTACTTCTTTGAACATTTGTGTTGGAATTTCTGCTTTATGTTGAATAAAAATTGTGTCACTTTAGAGCCTCCAAAAAAATAATATATGTAAATGGATATATGTATGTATGTGTGCATAAAGTTTGTGACTCTGCAACATCTACACATATATGTATATATGTTTGTGTGTATATATATGCACATTACCCCATCCCTAATACCCAAAACAGAGTCTGAAAAACAGTAGTACCTGTATAAGTGTTTGATGAGTGAACAAATGAATGACAGAAATTGAGGCCATATATCAAAATATTTCTTTGTGTGATTTATCCAAGTCATGTAGGTGATATAAGTACATAGGAAAACAAATTGCAAAGTTTACTTTGGAAGATTATAGCACTCCATATTACTAACTCAAACCCTGACTCAGCTGACAAGATATTGTAAATAAATCAACTTAAAGGTTTTCTCTCTCTCTCTCTCTCTCTCTCTTTTTTTTTACACTTAGGGAACACAGTGGTAAACAAAAACATTTATCAAATGCACAGTCATAAATATCAAGGTAACTATATTTGGCATTAATGATCAATCCAACCTTATCATTATAATGCTTGAATAAGTTTAATAGAAGCACAGAATTTATAAAAAAAAAAAAAGCTGAAAAGAAATAGCAAATAAGGTATCATAAATATAGAGGAATAGCAATAGCTTATCCTTTTTCAATTATATTTCTCAACTGGGCCACATGAAAGACAATAACATACATAAAAACACACATCTGCCAAATATTCCAAAGTTATTGTATGTTACCACCACTTCCAACAAGGAATTAGAGTGGCAAATCTAGATTTACTCTGCTTCCTTATAAGTTGTTAGTTACTTAATTTAATACTTATGTTTATGAAATCTTATTCATCATCTTTTCTTTTTTTTTTGTAGATTAGCCTTGGTTATCCATAAATTTAAATTTAGGATTATTAAGGTAAGATAGACATTAATGTGACATTAAAGAAACAAAAAGAATTATCCCAGCCTTTTTCTTTTCTATCCATAGCTATCATTAATTGAGAGTTTATCTCCATTTATTTCATTTGTTAATTCTACTGGATCAATTAAACTTCTTTCTATATGGAGTTTTAAGTGGTTATAAAATCTTAAATAGCAGAATACCCTCAGATATAAAATACTAAAACTAGCTATAACTGGAATTCCACATTTATGGAAAGGCAAGAAAAAGCATATGTGGGTTTGTGCCTGAGAAAGCAGTGTATAAGAAAAAGATAAAGAAAATGAGTTTAAATATATTTTCTGGAAGGAGGTATTTTAAAAATCACTTTTGGGTGATGAAATTATAAAATCAAAATATGTATACTTTTTTCTTTTAATTTTATCCTTTCTTTCCATTTTCATAGTAAATATTTACCATGGAATTAAGAGGACAATATTTCTAAAACAGCATATGTAACATCTCTTTCTAAATCTTTTGAATTTCTCAACTGATTCATTAAAAAGTACACTTGGTAATTTTATTATTTATTCTGTAGTTACTCAAAGAAAAAATGACCAAAAGATAAAATGTGATGATAGAGCATACTGGACAAGAAAATAAACTGAAAAACAAAAACTGTAGTAAGAAAACCAAAGATCCAATATTCAAATCATGGGGATACCAGAAGGAGACCAGAAAAAGATTGGGACTAAAAAGTATTTAAAGAAACAATAAATGATAATTTCTCACATTTGGTGAAAGACAAATATGTAGACCTGAGAAATTGAGTGGACACCAATCAGGGTAAATCTAAAGAAATACATGCCAAAATACACTGTAATTATACTTTAAAAATTGAAGATAAAGAACTGATTTCAAAACTGCTTGAAAGAAAAGATACATTACCTTTAGGGGAATACTAAATTGAGCAACAGTAGATTTGAAACCATAAAGGTCAAAAGAAAGTGGCACAATAATTTGCAAGTATTGAAAGAAAAGACTTGTCAATAATGCATTCTATATCTGTTGAAACTATTCCACATTAAAGAAGAGGAAATAAAATTATCATCAAATTAAAGAAAAGAGAATTTATATTTGCTATTGACAGCTCTATATTTAAAATCTAGTTAGAGAAAGTTCTTCAAGCACAAAGAGAAAAAAGAAGCAGCAAACTTGGAGCATCAGGAAGGAAGAAGAAAGAACAGAAAGAAAATTCTGAGTATGTATAATAGATTATCATTTCCCTTAAGAGTATTATAAAACATATTTGAGATTCAAGGAAAAATTACAATGTCATCTGATCCCCAAGGGAGTGGACTTAAAAGTGGTGAGGATGAAGGACCTAAATAGAATCACAACATATGAAACATTACAAGACCCAGTTGAAGCAGTGCTGAGAAGAAAATTTATAGAACTGAGTGCTTATATCGAAACACAGTAATAGTTTAAAACCAATAACCTACATTCCTACCTCAAAAAAATGAGAAAAAGTAGATCAAAGTAAACCTAAAATAATTAGAAGAATGGACATCATAATGCCAAGGGCAGCAGAAATCAGTGTATTTGAAAATAGGGAAACAATGAAGAACACCAAAAGGAGAAAAAAGCTAGCTAGTTCTTCAAGAAACTTAATAATTGAGAATCCTCAGGGAAGAATTATTAAAATAAAAAGAGAGAAGGCACAAATCACCAGTATCTGAAATGAAATAAGGAATGTCACCATGGAGCACACAGCCATCAAACAGATAATAGGGGAATTATTCCAAACAACTCTGTGTCTATGATTTCAACAATGTAGGGTAAAAGTGCCAATTCTTCAAAAACTAAAAACTACCAAAACTCAACCAAGATGAAACAGACAATTACCTTATAACCCTCAGAGGCAATGATTTCATGATTTTAAACACTTCCCCCAAAAGAAAAAAAATCAGGCCCAGATCATATCACTGGAGAATTCTGCCAAATATTAAAAGAATCAACATGAATTTCACACAATTTCTTCTGGAAAATAAAAATGGAGAGAGCACTTAACAACTCATTGTATGAAATTAGCTTTACCCTTATACCACGCCAAATACATATAGAGAAAAAATTTTAAAAATTCACAACTACTCTTAAAACAAAAAAACATTGGCAAAACTACAGAACAATGTCCAATATTGCCATTTAACTTACGCTCCTAAATTCCCAAGAATACATTCAGAAGCCAAATCCAACATATGTAAACAGAATTACTCAGCATGAGCGAATGGGTTTTATTCTAGGTAGGCAAAGCTGTTTAATATTCAATAATCACTTAGTGAAATCACCATGGTAGCTGAAGAAGAAGGAATTATATTTTCACATCAATTGACTAAAATAAGTACTTGACAAAATTCAATACCCACATAGGACAAGAACTCTCAGAAAAATTCTCTCAGAAAAATAGAATACTAGAGCAAAACATCCTCATCTTGATAAATGGCATCTACCAAGTTCCTGTAGTGGGCATTATACTTAATTGTGGAACACTGAATGCTTTCCCTAAGAAGACTGAGCACAAGGGAAACAAGTCTGCTCTCACCACTTTCATTTAACAAAGTGCTGGATTTTCTAGGCAGTCCAATAGTATAAGAAAAAGAAATGAAAGCATATCAATTGAAAAGGAAAAAAAAATAAATCTCTTTTTGCAAAAGACACAGAGAAATTCCAAGAAATCTATGAAAAAAAAAAAAAAGACAAAACCACCGCAAAAAACTCCCATACAACTAATAAGTGAGTTTACCCGAATTATAGAATACAAGATTAGTGCAACTTCATTTCTCAATTTCATTTCTATATACTAACAATGACATGCAGAAAATTAAAAATTCAACCCCATTTACATGACTTCCATAAAAAGGAAATGCAATACTTAGAATCTTAGAAAACATATACAGGATCTATATTCTAAAAATTCCTTAACTGTTAATAAAAAATATTTGTAGAAGACTTAAATAAGTAGAATAACATACAGTATGAGTGGATTGGTAGACAACAACAAAATAGACATCAAATGTTCCAAGATTGATCTATTGATTTAATTCAGTTTCTAATAAAATCTTAGCAAGGTTTTGGAACATGCAGACAAGTTTATTCCAAATATAGTAACTCACGGACCGTCAAAGAGTTGAAATCATGAAGACGAAGGACGGTGTGAAAGGAATTATTCTTAGCTATTAAGGTTTAGCATACCACCACAGTAATCAAAATTGCATAGTATTAGTGAAAGGATAGATACAGAAAAAAAGGAACAGAAAGAGACTATTGCAAAAAAGTTTGCCTATTTTTTACTAACATGCAAAAAGAATTCAATGGAGTAATTCAATAGGCATTTCAACAAATGGTGGCGAAGTAATTGGAAAATGGTAGGCAAAGTAATAATAATAATGATAACCAGATTTAATCTAAATCTTCAAGTTTATGCAAAAATGAACTCAAAATGGGTCATAGAGTTAAATTTGAAAGAAACTTTAAAAAGATAAGAGAAATCTCTGGTACATAAGCTAGGCAGAGTTCTTAGACTTGGCACCAAAATCATAATTCATACAAGGACAACTTGAGGAATTTGACATCATCAAAATTATAAAAAGCAAAAAACAAAAAACACATGCATTGTGAAAGTTTGTGAGAAGAGAATGAAAATACAAACTATAAGAGAAGAATAAATATTTGGAAACCACATATTTGATGAAGAAATAATTAATATTCAGACATTATTTTAAACTGGTGTGCTGTGAAAGAATCTTAGGTGTGCCTCAAAAAATTTTAAAGACTATCAATTAAATTATTTGTGAAAGAAGTTCAAAGCACAGTAAGTATATCCTTTATACTCTTTTTGGTTTTTTGATCAATATAATTTAACTATAGATTCATGCGTACTGTGAGATAAAAAAGGTTGAAAAACACTGACTTAGACTAATCTGTCCCTGATTTCACTTTCATTTTTGGCAAGTTTAACAAGAAATTTATGGATATTTGTTCTGTGCTCTTATTCAAGTTCTGCTCACTTCGCAATGGCACACAAAAACAAGCAACAAATAATGAATGCCACTCAGTAAGACACCACCACACATTGACACAAACACAGTTGTGAGACACTGATATACCATTGTTATGAAACCTTACTGAGTTGTTTGCATGGTGCTGCCAAAGTAAGCACATGGTGGCAAGCTCACAAACTTAATTGTTAGACTTCATATAAAGGACTCTCAAAACTTAACCGGACAAAAATATCCAATCAGAAAATGTACAAAATGCATTACAGACCAAAGAGGATATACAAATGGCAAAGAAGCCAGCACACGGAATATGTTAAACAGAATTAGCCATCAGAGAAATACAAATTTACACCATAGTGAGATATAACTACACATCTGTTAGAACAATTAAAATGAAAAATACTGGCAACACCAAATGCTGGTGAGAAAGTAGTGACACTGGATCATTCATACTTGCTTTTGGGACTATGAAATGGTACAGACACTCTGAAAAGCAGTTTGGTAGTTTCTTCAATATTTAACTATGTAACTTCCATATGATCTGACAATTTTACTCCTGCATATTTATCCTACAGAAATGATATCTTACCTTTACACAATAACTAGGGCATGAATGTTCATGGAAGTTTTATTTAACAGTAATAAACTGAAATCAATCCATCCTTCAACAGTTGAATGTTTAAACAACAGTGGTACATATATACTATGTCATATTACTCAGAAATAAAAAGAAACATACTTCAATGTACAAAACTACTTGGATGAATCTTCAAGGTATCATGCAGAGTATAAAAAAAATCGATCCCAAATGGTTATTTACCATATGTTTCCACCTATACATAATTTTTTAAATGGCAATATTTTAAAAAATGGAGGACAGACTAGGGATATCCAGAGTTTAGAATGAATGGAATGGGGGAAAAGAGTAGGAGGTCAAGGAGAACAGCTATAACAGAGCAATTGGAGGGATCCTTGTAGCTGGAATCCCTCAGTACTTTGACTGTGGCGATGGATATGTGACTTACATTAGTAATAAAACTGTGCAGAACTTTACACACACATAATAGAGTAAAAGTAAGAAACCTAAATAAGTTCAGTGGATTGATTGATGTCAGTATGCAAGTTGTGATGCCCTACTATACCTTTACAATTTACCATTGGGGACATTAGGCAAAGTATACAAGCTCTCTCTTTGTATTATTTCTGACAACTGCATGGGAATCTATAAATATCTCAATTAACAAAAAGTGAACAGGCTGGGCACAGTGGCTCATGCTTGGAATCCCTGCACTTTGGGAGGCTGAGGAGAGAAGATCTTATGAGGTTAAGAGTTTGAAACAAGAATGAGAAATATATAAGTTCCCATCTCCAAAAAAAAAAAAAAAGAAAAAAAAAAAACCAAATTAGCAGGGTATTGTACACACACCTGTATTTTCAGATACTTGGGAGGCTGATGCAGGAGGATTGCTTGAGCCCAGGAGTTTGAGGTTGTTGTGAGCTGTGATGGTGTCACTGCCCTCTGGTCTAGTCAACAGTGCAAGACCACATCAATATTAAAAAAAAAAAAATGGAGAGAACATACTCAAAGATTATCCTTGATTAAAAACATTAGCTAAAATTAAAATCCACACCTTGCATCCTGAAATTGTCTTATGGTAATATTAGGTGTTATTGTCTTGTTTCTCTGTTGTTATCTGCCTTTATGACACGAAATGGCACAGTGATTAAGATCAAGGGGTTTAAAGTAAGACATGTAGGACAGAAAGCTCAGACTTTCACTGAGTTTTATGATTTTTGACTAGTCATTTAATGTCACTGAGATTCTGAGTTTTCATTAATAAATGGGCTTTCAGTGCTTCCCGACTATGAAGATCAAGCCCGATCAATTTCAGACAGAGATACCATGCCAGACTAAAAGCAGCTCCATTTTTATGAGAGTCCTGGTCCTGAAGCTCCTGGGATAAATAAACAAAAACATAACTACAAATTCTTTGATACTCTTCTCCTCATAAATGGAGCCTAACATCTTCCTTTTGAGGTTGTGGTGAAAGCTATAGTATGTGATTTCTAAGGATAGGTCAGTAAGAGTGAAAGAAACTTTTGCTTCCATATCTCTCACTCTGGATCACTCACTCTGGGAGAAGCTAGCTAATGTGTCATGAAGATGTTCAAGCAGCCATATGGAGAGGGCTAAATGGAAAGGTTCTGAGAAATGCTGCCAACAGCCAGCAGGGAATGGACATGTGACTAGAACAACCCTGGGGAGTCAACCACTTTGGCAGTGAATCCTCCTGCCCCAGTCAGGCTTTCAAATGACTGCAGCCCCAGCTGACCTCTAGATAGCAACCTCATAAAACACTCAGAGCTAGAATCATCTAGCTAAATGACTTCCCAATTCCTTAACTCCAGAAATAAAGTTTGTATTTGTCTGTTGTTTTAAGCTGCTAAGATGTGAGGTAATTAATTTTACAGCAACAGGTAACTAACACATGATTTCATTTTCTTCTTAATGCAGCTCAGAAATATTAAGAAGTTTTCCATGGTTTAGAGTTACTAAAAAATAGACCCAACCCCATCTTAGTGTGCTATTCAAAATAAAGCGTGTGGGTACTTCTTCCAGCTTGAAGGATATACACCTCATTTAGAACCTGAGTTACTATCTCAAAAAGAGGCATGTTGAAGGCTACCTTGTATATGGTAGTAACCAAGTGCAATAATGCCCTTTAAAGCCAAACAGGAATAGTGCTTACCTTGCACCTATGTTTTATAGGATCTCTTTCTCTTCCTCCACCAGCCATATCTTTCCCTATATGGTGAAACATCCAAGGGATTAAAGAGATAGCTTATCTCTGATCTGTTACCCCCTTTTTAGACTGAGGTTTTGGTACTTGGGCCTGGTGGTACAATGCCAGAGGTTTTGTTTCCTAATACCAGGAAGGTAGGTTTGTTTCCTAATGTATTCTGAAAGCAGATTGAATTTGGGTCCCCAGGGTTGCCAAGGACACTACTCCCCAAACTGTGGACAATGTGGTTGTGCAGGCAGAAGAATCCTGGGTATGCATGAACTACCTCTCATAGTGCAGAGCAGAGCCTGAAATAGGAAGAGAAGGGGGACAGGCCACAGGCTGTGTTTACATTCTTTCAGCACCACCATCTTTCAGCATGGAACTTCAGGGAGTTTTTAAGGAGTTCAAGGAGTGTTTAAAATTTGAACCTGGAATTTCTAATTATTATTTATTTATTGGGCTTTATTTTTATAGCTTTTAAATATTTGAAACTGGCCTGGTGTGGTTACTCACAGCTATAATTCTAGCACTTTGTGAGGCCTTGGCGGGTGGATTGCTTGAGCTCATGAGTTTGAGACCAGTCTAAACAAGAGTAAGACCCCATCTCTACTAAAAAGAGAAAAATTAGCCAGGTGTTGTGGCAGGTACCTGTAGTCCCAGTTACTTGGGAGGCTGAGGCAAGAGGATCTCTTGAGCCCAAGATGCTGAGAGCTATGTTGCTGTGAGCTATGATGATGCCACGGCCCTCTCCCCAAGGTAACCAAGTGAGACTCTGTCTCAAAAATAAATAAATAAATATTTGAAACTATGGTAGGTAGTCCTCTTGGTATACAGTAAGAGGGAGTCTTGCCCAGGGCCCTTTAAATATAAGTGACAAGCATAGGCAGCAAACATCTGCTATATTTCCTTAGCACAAGGACCAGGGGACAAATTTGAAATACTACAACTATGATAACTCTTCCAGCAAATCCTCCTAGAGTTCCAGTCTGTAATTTTAGATTTGGAGATTCTAGACAGGAAGGATGAGGTCCCCTGAGTCTACATATCCAGTTACAATAAAAACCCATAAAGATTACCATGTACCAGGGATTATAAAGTTCTTTTCATGAATTATACCATGGAATTCCCACAATGACTATGGTGCAAATACCCTCATCATGCATAAAGAAACCGAGAGTCAGAAGTATGCTCCATAGCTAGAAAGAGACAGAATATGGTCTGTCTCATTCCAACGCCAGTGCTCGTAACTATCATTCTTCACGGAGGTAGATTCACTCTGGAGGTCTTTAGGTGGCACATTTTTCAGAGGAAATGTTTCCTTTGAGAAAGTCATGGCACAGTAGGAAGACATCTGCACCAGGGCTGATGCCAAAATCTATTCCAACTCTAAGAGTTTATCAACTTAGCCTATTAGCCACTAGCACTGAATTTTCATGTTATTATAAAGAAAGATTATTTTTAACACATGTTCAGTTTCTGACATCAAATCCAAGATAAAAGAGTGAATCAAGGCTTTAGGATATCAAAAGAAAGATAACCAAAAATTGGATTTATAGTTGTGAAAGGGAAAAAATCTTGAAGGAAACCATAAGGAAACTCCATGGGGACTCTGAGTCTACAACCTAGTCTGACAGTTTCATGTTGCATCACAATTTAATATAATGGAGAAGTGCAGGCTCCAAAGTATTCATATTAAAGTATTCATGAATAATAAAATCATCTTCATTTTAGCTGGTCACATATACTATTCAAATTCTTTTATGGTTTTCCAATGGTAAGAATGGCAAGGATTGGATGATATTAAGTTGATTTAAAAGCAACTGCTTAAATTGCTTAAGCTTTAAATAATTCTTGTTTTGTGGGAACTGACAACTGGTGATGAGTAAATCAAGGAAGGAAGACGTTTACAAAGGCATGAAATATCACTCAGAAATGATTGTATTCTAGTTAACACTTCATGTAACAATTTCAGCTTCTCAGAGAGTTGGCTGAATGGTTTAGTGCAATATTTTGTCAATTTTAGACAGAAAATGATATATTTAGCACTAAAATGTTAGCACTGTCTAAATGCCCTGCATCTCCATCTTGGAAGTATGTGCCTACCAATCTTCCAAGAAAAATGCTTATATTAATTTACCATTGAACAAATGACAAAGTCCTATGAAAGAAAGCCAAAACTTTCCTGGCTGTGCTTTTCAGATAAAATAGTATGGTGTCATATCACCTAGTATTATTACTTACATACATTTTTTTCCAGGATGAAAATACAAAAATGAATGATAAGTTTCTGAGCTGGCATCCTCACCACAGAAGATAAACCTCTAATATGCTGTAAAATCACAAACTGCCTAATATAATAAATGTCTTTTCCAGATAGTGATATCTTTCATGTACTTATTTCTTCCATCTTTCATTCACAAAATTTTACATTATTTTCACATTGTATACAATAGGCTAGTCACACTTCATAACTAACCAATCTTTGCCCTTGACAAATACATTAAGGAAAAAAAAAACCTGGGTTCTGTTGGATATAATATATATGAGAGTTTCAACCCACAACCAAGTTTATTTGACTTTAAATCTTTTGTCCATTTTATTTTACATTCTCTTGATTTTATACAAAAAGTATGTAAAAGAAATTTACAAGCTTAAAATATATTTATACGCATATACTGTATGTAAAAATTCTTTTTAGTTTGCCCAACTAGCATGTGAAAATACTTTCCTCTCAACATCCCAAGGTCAATTTTTTAATTCTCACTTGCCCTCAATTAATTGTTTTGATCTGTCGTACCAAAATCCTTTTATTTAAATCATTTAACAACACATACCTCTAACATTAATATATACTTACTATCAAACATAAATATATACATACATAAACATACATATGCAATTTATAATTGGCAAACTTGCCTTCTTATTTCCAAATATAACTCATTCTAAATGTATTTTCACTTTACACCAAAAAAGGTATTTTTGTTTTCATTTGAAATCAAACAAAGCACAAGACAATAAATATTGAGTCTCCTGCTTATATTCCAAAAAATTATCCCATGAAAGATGGCAATGAGGTTTTTACTCCTCTAGAGAAAGAAACCAATCTTTAAAATAATGTCCTAGGAAATAGCTTTTCCCTGAGATTTTCTTCTTTGTTTTTATAAAGAAAAAAAATACAAATTGAAAAGCCATGAGCAAATCAAATGGTAAGAAGTTTCCACATTAGCTATACTTTCCTTTTTCTATTTAGAAAAGAGAAATCGTTTTATCTTATGCTGTAAATGCTGCAGAATATTGAGAAAGGCATTTATCCACCCTCATATTTTTCTAAATTCCTTTCCCACAAATAAGATTATTTTTAGTGAACATAAAAATGGAGAGGAAACCCTTGAAAACAAAATAACTGGGTTTTATGTTTAAGATAAAGTCAAAGCCCCAACTTCCTGTAAGATTAATTTACATTTGGAAAAGCCAGTCAATTAATCTCTATTGAAAATGTAAACATCTATCACAGGCAATGGATTCCTTGTTTGTGGATAGGGAACATGACTGAGACCTTGCAACAAATGTAACTTCATTTAAATCTTAGTTTAAAACCATGACAGAAATAGAGATGATCACTCATTTCCAAAAAATCCAGAAAATTTTCAGAAATTTTCAACTCTTTTTCTAATTGTCCACTAGTTTAGAAACTTCTTTTTAATAGTTCAAAGATTAACAGGTTCTGGGTTTAAAGTCAAACAACTTGAATTCAAGACCCAGTTTTTCACTGAGTGACAAAAAGTAAATTATTTAACACTCTACCTGCCTCCTCCTCTATAGGATGGGTATCACTGGGTTTCTTGAAGACTAAATGTTTCCATAAATGTAAAGTCTTTGGCACCACCCATTCCTGGCTCATGGTACATGCAATAAATAGTGCTTTGGCTGTGTTGGATCCGAGGCCCTGGAATTTCTTTCCATCAGATATACAGATTTCATTGAATGTAGCCTAGAAGATGTACTTCTGCATAGGCCAAATTGGAATATTAATCGCAAGGATAAAAGACACGTGCTATTCTTTCACTATGTTAGATGTATGATCCTTCTTGGCCTTCATCTCAACTATACCAAGTATCCACTAACGCTGTCTTAATTCAGACAAGGAAATAGAAGGGAAATGGAAATATAGTGCAGGAAAGGGCAGAGCCTGAACTCCATCTCCATATCTCATGGACTTTCCTGGCCACAATTCTAACAACACACAGTAATTTGGGGGAAACGAAGGAAAGGAAGGACTATTAGATTATACTTTCCACCTAATTCACAGATGTGAAATTGGTGAAATTACTGTTCCACGATATGTCTTAATAAACTTTCTGATGTGAGTGGCCTGTGCAAGTCCCCAGGACAAACTCACAGTACCTGAATATCTTGAGGGATCTCTCAGATTTTTGTTAAATGCAAATGCTCCATGAGGAAATTTTATTACCTGACTTCAGGAAGAATTAGTAGACGGACATCTGAGCATGAGTGGCTGACACGATGGAAGGCAGAATAGGGAAGTGGAAGATTGGGGAACCAGAAATGGCAGAGAAGTCCAAGATGGAGACAGAAAAATATCAAAAGAGAAAATAATTCCCATGTACAGTAGACCCACCATATCCATGCATTCTTCATCAGAGGAGTCAACTAACCAAGGGTCAAAGACAATTGGAAAACAAAACAAATATAACAATAAAAATACTACAAATAAAAAAATACAGTATAACAACTAGTATTTGCATAGCATTTACATTGCATTAGGTATTATAAATAATCTAGAGATTATTTATAGTATATAGGAAGAGGTACATAGGTTATATGCAAATACCAAAGCCATTTTATATGAGGGATTTGAGCATCTGAGGATTTTGGTATCTAAGAGGTCCTAGAATCAATCACCAAGGGATGAATACTTCAAATACTTATTAGGCAGAGGTAAAACACTACCTACTTTGTAATTCATCTTGAACTTGGCCATAGTAGCCTACCTATTAGCTGTTGCTTATAATTGCTAACATCATGTTCTAAAATTACACTACTTCTGAAAAGAAAAATTTTGCCTTTTAGTTACTTCTACATTTAGTACCTATGGGGCATGGTGAAAATTACTACATAGCTCAATATTAGTTTCCTCGTTTTAATAATTGCCTTGCTTTCTTGAATGGTTGTTATGGAAGAAAGTGCATAGAAAAATAAAAACAATGCTAGAGAGGTGCAAATTATTATTAGTCAATAATTGCTGAAACAAATATTTAGTAAGCAAACTTTCCTGCAAGGTGGTATTGTTTTACTGTAAAGTACATAAGGTAAGCCAAATATTAATCTTGGCAGGATCGTGTAACAAAGTCATTATTATTATTTCCACTTATTTTGGATTCTTATATAGAATCAGAATACAACATTACAAAGATGGAATTCTAAGACTGTTTTAACCGAAGTCCCAAATTAGTCAGCTCCAGAGCTTGAATGTACTTGTGAAATTGTATGGGCCCTTAGTTTCCACTTCAGAGCATGCTGTCATCTGTGGATAAAAATTCACATTCATCTCACGTTGGCTCTCGATTGATCTGAACTTGAATCCAAACCTCTGGCTGATAGAAACCTTAAAGAGAACTCCTTGGAAACTCAGTCTTTGCATAGACTTTAACATTCATAAAGGTTTTCTTTTTTTTTTTTTTTAACCATTCCTACTTGAGTTCTAGCCTAAAAGAATAACTGGGAAGGAGATCTATTTGTACAATCCCAAGGAAAAGTATAATTAACTGCCACCAAATGGTGGCTGCTGTGGCAGACTGCAGGGCAGATACTTTACTGAGAAACAGTCTTCAATGAATCACTTGGTCTATATCAGCATATCTCATTTATCAAGGAACTGAATTTTTCTTCTAAGTATCTTAATCATGAAATTGAAAAGCAAGTCCTATCTAAGTCTTCCCTCTCACCAGACTACTATTTTTTTCTATCAGTTATATTGCTTAACTATGTCCAAATCGCTTCCCCTCAAAAGCAAAAATGAAACAAAACTACAAATAAATAAATGTGTTCTAAAATTTGAACCTACTCACATCCATTTCCTCCTGATAATTTCTTTTCTTTGTGTTGCCATTGTCTTTGTCCTTGATAATCACTGCATTTCTTTATCATCTGTCACCTTTGGTGGATTCTGTTTGCTTACTTCCATAAACAACATTAGTGGGGAAAGAATTCAAGCAGAATTTTGTGGTGGGTTAATGAGGATTTGGATTTTTTTATTTACTACCCTAATCAGAAAGCAGAATTGCTTCCTTCAAATTATACTCATAAATGATCAGCTATTATGCCTCAGTATATTTATTGATGCAAAGTTTGATGCTGAATAGTTTTAGAGGGGCAGAGGAACTTGTAATTTATATATCACACATGGTCACAACATACCTACTTGTCACACGCTTGAGTAGTTACAGAAGAATGGCGTAAAACAGTGCTAATATAGCCACAAGGACACCAAAACTTCCCCTTGAAATTATTGTGATGCAGCCAGGAAAGTAACTTCTGAGTTCTAAGCTCAAGTTGCTTCTCCAACCAGCTTCTTAATTTTCAACTTCAGAGAACCCAGTTATTTCCTTTTAGGAAACAATACACAGAAGACCAAACAATGAAACATACACATTTTTAGGCACAGGAAATTATTTCAGTCCCTCTGTGGTAAATCAGTAACATAAACTCCACGGACACATGAACAACTTTTCATTCTGTCCACAGCAATTGCATATGTTTTCCTTTCTGGAGAAGCAGGGTGAAATTAACTCATGGAATATGAACGAGGAATTATTTCAATCCATCTTCTTCATTCAATTTATCATTCAGTGTTTATGAAGACTATTAAGCTAAGGACTCATTATTCGTCCTGCAGATAAGCTGACCCTTAGGTGTGAAACTCTTTTGAAATAAGAGTGCATCTCTGCATTGTAAGCAGAGTAAAACTTAATACATAAAGTCCTTGATGCTAACTCTTGCATTAAGTTTTTCAGTGAAAAGTTAAGCCAAAGTCAAGAGTTAAAAGACAAGCGACAGAGTGGGAGAAGATGTCTTCAACTCACAAACAAAGAAGGCTCATCCAAAATATAAAAGAAAATCCTCTGTATAAATAAGAAAACTTCAAATAGCCCAATTAAAAAAATGACAAAAGAATTAAATAGACCTCTCATAAGAGAAAAAAGCCAAATCGCCAATAAACAAATTAAATTAAAAACTGCTCATCTTGTTAGCAAATTAGGAAGCAAATATTAATACTATCATGCAATAACCAATATACACCCATTCGATTGGCAAAAATTAAAGTGTCTGACAATGCTATGTATTTGTAAGCACATGGTACTACTGAGAACTCACAAATATTGTTGGTAAGAATATAAATTGCATTTGGAAAAACAGTTCAACATGCCCCATTAAAGTTGATGATATACAACCCCTAAAAGAGTTCTAGATATATATTAAGAGAAATTCCTGCATAGTTGTAGCAGGACACAGGGACAAGAAAATCAGGAGCAGTATTATTTATGATGCCACCAAACAAGAAAAAGCCAAATATGTACCATGATAGAGGGAACTTCTTTATTTATTTAATTATTATTATTTTTTTTTTAGAGGCAGAGTCTCACTTTATCACTCTCGGTAGAGTGTCTGTGTGTCACAGCTCACAGCAACCTCCAACTACTGGGCTTAGGCCATTCTCTTGCCTCAGCCTCCTGAGTTGCTGGGACTACAGGTGCCCACCATAATGCCCGGCTATTTTTTGTTGTTGTTGTTGTTGCAGTTCTAACCTGTCACCCTGGATATATGCGGCTGGTGCTCTACCTGCTGAGACGGCCCAGAGGGAACGTATTTAAATTGTGGTGTGCTCATATAATTGAATACCGTGTAGTGATGAAAAGAAATGAGCTATAGCCACACAAATCGATGTGAATGAGTCCAGGGATAACTCACAGCCTTCACAGCATTTTCTTAGTTATTGTGTTTAGACATTTATATTCTACACCTAGTAAATTTCACATATACCCTTGTAAGATGCACCGTGAATGTGGTCCCACCAATTGCTTTCCCTCCTCCCTCCCCTCCCTTCCCTCTCTCCTTTCTCCTTCTTCCTGGGCTATAATGGGGTTATAGCTTTCATAAGAAAGCTTATAAATTGGTATCATAGTAAGGCTGAGTACATTGGATACTTTTTCTTCCATTCTTGAAATACTTTACTAAGAAGAATATGTTCTAGCTCCATCCATGTAAACATGTAAAGGTAAAGTCTCCAACTTTCTTTAAGGATGCATAATATTCCATAGTGTACATACACCACAATTTATTAATCCATTCGTGGGTCGAAGGGCACTTGGGTTTCTTCCGTGACTTAGCAAATATGAATTGGGCTACAATAAATATTCTGGTACATATATCTTTGTCATAATGTGATTTCTGGTCCTCTGGAGATATAGCTAGTAGAGTATTGTAGGATCGAATGGCAGGTCTATTTTTCTAAGTGCTCTCCAAACATCTTTCCAAAAGGAACATATTAGTTTGCATTCCTACCAGCAGTGCAGAATTGTTCCAATTTCTCCACATATACACCGACGTCTCTGGTTTGGGGATTTTGTGATGTGGGCTAATCTTATTGGAGTTAGATGATATCTCAAAGTAGTTTTGATTTGCATTTCTCTGAGGATTAAGGATAATGAGCATTTTTTTCTTTCTTTTTTTTTTTTCTTGGCTGAGGCTGGGTTTGAACCCACCACCTCCAGCAAATGCCTCCTTTGAGACACAGATTCCGACCCAGATGAGCATTTTTTCATATGTCAGTAGGCCATGTGCTTGTCTTCTTCAGAGAAGTTTCTCTTCAAGTCCCTTGCCCACCTTGAGAAGGGATCACTTATTCTTTTCTTGCTAATACGTTTGAGTTCTCAATGGATTCTGGTTATTAAACCTTTGTCGGAGACATAACCTGCAAATATCTTCTCCCACAGAGGGCTGTGTGCTTACTTTGCTTACTGTGTTCTTAGCTGTACAGAAGCTTTTAATTTTTATCAGGTTTTAGTAGTGTATTTCTGATCCGCTTCAATTGCCCATGGGGTCCTCCTCATAAAATATTCTCCCAGGATGATTTCTTCAAAAGTTTTCCCTGTACTTTCTTCTGGTATTTTCATAGTTTCATGCATTAGGTTTAAATCTTTAATCCGGTGAGAATCTATCTTAGTTAATGGTGAAAGGAGTGAGTCCAGTTTCAGTCTTCTACAGGTTGCCAGCCATTTAACCCAGCACCATTTGTTAAATAGGAAATCTTTTCCTCACTGAATGTTTTTAATTGGTTTGTCAAAGATCAAATAATGATAAGTAGCTGGGTTCATCTCTTGGTTCTCTATTCTGTTCCATACATCTTACCTCTCTGTTTTTGTGCCAGTACTATGCTGTTTTGATCACTATCAATTTATAGTATAGTCTGAGGTCTGGTAGCATAATACCTCCTGCTTTATTTTTATTTCTGAGTAATTTCTTGGATTTTTGAGGTTTTTTTCTGATTCCATATAAAATGAAGTATTATTTTTTTGAGATCTTTAAAGTATGACAGTGGAGCTCTAATAGAGATTGCATTAAAAATGTATATTGCTTTGGGTAGTATGGACATTTTAACAATGTTGATTCTTCCCAGCCATGAGCATGGTATGTTTCTCCATTTGTTAATATCTTCAGCTATTTCTTTTCTTAGAGTTTCATATTCTCATTATAGAGATCTTTCATGTCCTTTGTTAGGTAAAGTCCCAAATATTTCATCTTCTTTGGAACTACTGTGAATGGAATAGAGTCCTTGACTGCTTTTTCAGCTTGACGATTATTGGTATATGTAAAGGCTACAGATTTATTAGTGTTGATTTTGTAACCTGAAACACTGCTGAATTCCTTGAGCAATTCTCAGAGTTTTGTAGTTGAATCCCTGGTGTTTTCCAGATACACGATCATATCATCTGCAAAGAGTGAATGTTTGCTCTCTCTCCTCCTCCCTATATAGATCCCTTGATTGCCTTTTTTTGCCTGATTGCAATGGCTCAGTCTTCCATTATAATGTTAAAAAGCAGTGGAGACTGCACAATCTTGCCTGGTTCCTAATCTGAGTGGAAATGATATCAATTTAAATCTAGTCAATATGATATTGGCTGTGGGTTTGCTGTAGATGGCCTCTATCAGTTTAAGAAATGTCCCTTCTAGAAAAAGTATCCAATGTACTCAGCCCTAATATGAAGCTAATTTATAGCTTTCATATGAAGGCTAAAACCCAATTATAGCATAGGAATACAGGGAAAGGGGAAAGGGAGGGGAGGGGAGGGGTGAGTATGGGTGGAGGGAGGGCAATTGGTGGGATCAC